>PKQL01000780.1:0-11577 GCA_002916455.1 Penicillium sp. CF05 | reverse complement strand
GTTTAAGTTAAGCTGTCCTAAGGGTTGAAACGTAAACTATGTATAACATAAGTACTTGATTTATTTATGCCAGGCCTGTATGTTGTACAACCTTGTCCCGAATCCGCGAATGCACTACGGCCTCCCATTCGTCCGGAGCCCTGTTGCCCCACTATCCACGCTATCAAACCTTAAGAAATGCTTCGACTTCCAAGGTTTGGATAACACTACCGTTTCCAGTAGCTACCTACCTACCTAGGTAGTAGGTATACTCTTACTTCTTTTCTTTCGATCTATATTCAGAGATCTCCTCGACGTTAGGTACAACATCCTACGTTAGCTCATCCTTTAAGTGGAGCAGGAGCAGGAGCAAGACATACTCTTTCACATCTTCCTTATCATACTTTGATATTTCTCTCACTTCATCCTATGAGAATGAAGCATCCAGATGTAAATTAGCCCACAATGCTTGTTGAAGCAGGGTGGTCTGACTCAAGGGCCAGACTGAAGGACGACCTCCTGATGGAGCACAATGAGGAGCCAGCCCCTTCGCTAACTAGTCTGCGGTATCGGGCTCGAACCGGCAGACTTACAAGACAGGAAATTCTTTGACTTGAGTCAGAGGTTCTCGTTCTAAAAATGGAATCACACAAAACAGCTCTCTGGGTATAATTGTCCGCTGAATCACATGGTGATAAATTTTATGCAAAATTTACACGCAGACCAATTATTCTGCTTTGCTATGCTTCAGGATGTGTACTCACTTGCCTGCGGTCAACTACTTGCTGCCCTCCAGGCACTACTTAAGATGACTATACTCCCATATCAGTAATTTACTCGGTTTCAAATTTGTGGAATAGGATATGTCATGTAGGTGTACTGCAATGAAAAGTAATCGCTGTGCAACCAACTGAGATGGTCGAGGACAAATGTAACCATGAAATGCTGCAGGGGGAAAAAAAAAACGCCAGGGTATAGATGATCAGGACATAGAACTCCTCTTTTTTTCAAGCTTGGTAGCATTGTTTTCCTCCTTGTGGCGCCGGAACCCAAAGAAACTGCTCTTTTTCGTCTGGATTTGAGGTGTCGGCTTCGATGCTGGGAGAGCACCGCTGCTGGTAGGATGTTGGTGGAACCCAACGGTAGACTGTGGTCGAGGTTGCGGACGTGGTTGTGGTCGCGACTGCATGAGGTGGGTGGAGGATTGGGCTCGGGGATCCATGCGCCCCTGGAGATATGGGCCGTTGGCGCCGTGGGGATATTGTTGATGGGATGGACGGGCTGCAGGTTGGGAAGAAAGTTGGACTGAGGATTGAGAGTATTGGTGGGAAGGTTGGGGTCCGGTATGTCGGGGCGGAAGGTACGGCCTGGAAGATGGAGGAGTATGTCGTTGCTTTCGCGCTTGTTCTTCYTCCTTCCCGTATAACTGTTGCAGGCGTTTGGTTTCTTTTTCGACTTCTGCTTCCCGCTGACGCCGTGCCTTTTGTTCTGTGGCGAGAACCTCCTGGGTTCGTCGCTCCTCTTCCTGTCTTGCAAGTTCGTCCTGTCGCCTCCTCTCCTGTGGGGCCGGAGATGAGGAGCTCGGGACGCTGAGTCGAGGCGGCGATGGCTTTCCACTCATTGATGGCCCAGGAGGTCGTGTCTGTGGGCTCTTCCGATCTATCCTGGGACCATTGGCTGGTGTGGCTGTCGGTACGGCTGCAGTTGCCCCTACTGGCTTGCGAGCTTGGTTCGGCCCACCGGGGGTAATATGAAAAGCCTCCTTAGCAGGCCCGAAGAAAATATCTCGAATCGCAACGGCAGCCAGGAGCAGCGCGACCTCTAACCCCTTGGAATCTTCCATCTCGACGCGATAGAGATTGGGCTCGTAGAAAGTCAGCTCCTTCAACCCTTGAAATAGAGCGACCGTGATATCTGGCTCACGGCTCTTTGTGCGCGTGTCGGGGATCGTGGAAGTTTTTCCGTGCAACAGACATGTCAAATCCTTTGACAATTTCCCATCCTTCCGCCAGCTGAATCTCAACTTCGGAGTAACGTCTGCGAGAGAGGGATCGATCTGTGTCTGGTCTAGCGTTGAAGAGGACGGAACCCGGAATGTCTTCTGTGGCATCTCAAATTCCCATCGGGCTGGTTTGTTCCACGATTTGGTACGATATTTCACTGTGATCTGTTGGTCGGGGTTGTAGAGCTGGATGGTGAACTCGGTAGGGAGGATGGGTTCCGGGGCCGGTACTGAGCCGCCATTTGCTCGTATGGCATCTGCCGACAGACTCGGTTGGGTCCAATCTGGAGCTACAGCAACCTCGCCGTAGACGACGCCTGGCACGTAAGGGTCATACAGCGCGACTCCGTAACGGTTTTGCGATGTTGGGGAGGCGGGGTCAAGCGCGCGCAAGGAGTAGGCAGGTTCGGGGTCATTGCCATGTTGACTATGGTATATCGTGCTGATCTGAGGCTGTTTTGAGTTGTTCTTGAGGAAGAACGCTGTGGTGCGGTCAGTATGATAATCTTGAAGCCGGCGGGCGATGACGTAGCCTGCGGTAGGGAAAAAGACGAGGCTACGTTAGCCCTTACAACGTACTGGGTAAGTTTTCATCAATCATCTTGTCATCTGGAGTGTCAATTTACAACTCAGCAAGAGACTACCCAGGTGGTAATATGGAGAAGTTATATCACGAGCCCGCGGGAGTCTGCGCCACGGGACTTAGTGATCGACACCTAAAAATAGAAGGCCTATCTCGCTGATTCGTACAATTGAAGGCACCAACATTAAAGCACCTTGGAAATGATATCCGGGGGTCAAGCTTTACGGAGAATTGTAGGCATCGGCATTCTTCACATATATGCATGACACCCGGAATCTAACTGCCTATATAGCTTACAAATTGTTGATACTATGGACCTCGGGATATATATATCCCGTTTACCCTTGAGTCCCTCACGATTTACGGGCGCGGACAAGACGTGGATTATCCCTATCTAGAGTGCGAGTCTGATCTGGGTGTCGATGCCCAAATTGAGCAACTCGCGCGCGAGAAAGACGCCAAGCTGCCAGGACTGAAGATGCTTGAAGGCGTTGATCCTCAATGGATTCACTATGAAGGAATGGAAGAATTGGAGATGATCCAGAACGTTTCTGGAGAGACCCAGACGACACAGGTTTGATGATATTGATGATAGCCTTTAATCATTATTCTATAAATCATGGTTGTCACTAGTCTAACTGTCGCAGTTTTCTAGGTCAGATCATTTTGTGGCCATGTAAGCGCTTCCTTTAGGAGAATTTCTATACTGCGATTTGATTAGGACTGGGCCTGAATACAGACCTCGGGAGGAGAGAAGGCTTATATGCGTAATTAGTCATAAACTCTTAAGGCCCGGGGTAGGTAGTGGTAGTGTTATATTAACTCAATCAAGGTGTAGCTTCTAAAATTTATATTAGCACGGAGGGTCAAGAGAATGACTTAGTTGTGTTTGAGCTCTAGACCCCTTTGAAATAATCCATAAGCGATTAGTCGACGAACAATCCCAGTGATTGAATTAGTACGAATGCACGGAGATAGTAATATAATCAGTTAGCTTGCATAATAATTGAGCTGGTCATAGGAAGCATTTCTGGGTGTCTATATGGCACAAGTTAGTCACAATGGCCTTTTAACAGGAGTAACTTAGCTGGTTGGCAAGTGATAGGTAGTCTTCTCAGAAAGCAATGCAGTAACTCACTGAGCTGTTGAATTAATAAAGCTAGTCCCGGTGGCCTACTAACATATGGCTGCCTGTAAAATCCAAATTAGTCATAATGAGGGCTCAAGGGAATCCATGGATGACCTAGCTGCTAAAGATACTATTGTGATCTTTTGGACATAGGACTAAGTCCGATCTAGATGCGTTAATACGAAATCCAAGTCACAGGGGAGATGAGTAAATGTAGTTCACCATGCGGCTAATCGCTGGCCACAGTATATTGTGGACATGTCGTCGAGATGTACCTGTAAATTTCCGATTAGTGAAACGAGGGCGGAGAATGACTTAGCTGCTTGGTAGGGGATCTATGTGATGACGTTCGAATAAAGAATATCGACGGGCCTATGCTTCGTTAGTACTGAATCCATGTTACCAAAAGGGTAGTTAATAACTTAGCCATTCATTTGGTGTATCTGCATCCATATTTGGGGAAAATATCTTCACGTGGAATCTAATTCAATCAGTTAGTATCTTTCCGTGCATCCGGAATGGCCTACCTAATGTGACATGATATATGACAATGTATACTCGAATGGGACAATATATGGTGTAGTAATCTCTAGATCTCGTTAGTAATGGAGGTAAAGGGGCGAGGAGTGGGTTACCAAAGGACTTAGCCGTAGACAGGCAGTAAATGATGTTCGAATCGGTACTCGTCGTTGAATGCCACAGTGCCCTGGTATAATTTAGCAATGATCATCGTGCGGGAGACATCCCACCTGTGATATAAGAAGATATGATAGCGGTATGTAAATTGTCCTAGATAGAAGTATTAGTGTCTATCCTGCAAATGAATGGGAAGGTACTCAGCGAATGATTCGCAGTCCATATATAGTAGGTGAAGACAGGCGTTGAGCTCTGTCTTGAGCTGGAATGCTCTGCTGATGAGTTCAAAAGCGAGGGTGCCGAGATCCATTATATAGACAATCAGATCCAAGACAAAGAGTAGCCCAACTCATAGTTGTTCCACACATGTCCTTTGTCGACGACCTTGTCGACGCGATGGCAAAGTGTTTCATCGTGTTTCAAGGTCGAAGAAGGTCATTGTCCACAACCGAAGACAAACCATATCTAGAACGAGTGAAAGACTCGACAATGTAAGGCCTTGATATAATGCGTGCTAGCTTTGTTCTATTGTCCGCTGAAACAGCCACCAAGGGCTAAAATAGTCCAAGGAGCTCAAGGACCAAGGGAACTGAGGTCAAGAAAGCAATAGACAATGGAATACAAAGCCTTGCTGGATCATCCAAGGAATTATTTTTGGTTTATGTCCGATCTATGTATATACTGGCTCTATCTTTGTAACCCGTCGCACAACCTTCCAAGGTTCGAATGCGACAACCAAAAAGTACAATAGCGATGTCCATCAAAGCAGATTCTTGCAGATTCTTGTTCACTGCCCAGTTCATACCCGGACCCCATTGACCTCCTCACCTTCGGTGACCTTAGCCGCCTCCCGTTCAGCAGTGCTCATCTGCAATCCCTGGTCATCCCAGCCCTGGGTACCCTTCTTATACAGCGTCTTCTGTTCTTCCCGGCTAGGCATAGGTCCAGTCTTACCCCGGCGCTGCCGTGAGTCAAGTGTCTCCTCAAGTGAGGCATTATCACCATCTAGCAGATATCCCTCCAGATCGTCTGTGTGTATATCCTTGCTGAAAGTGAAAGTGCGGTACTCGGTATTGGACCAGCCGGTTCCTGCGAGAATGAAAAACGGTGTTAGCTTATGATTTCCCCCAATCGTAGATCTTCACATACCCTGGAACTGGCTGCTGTCTTCCCAGTCTTCAGTGAAATAGTGCAGGAAACCGCCGTGCGTGACCATGACAATTTCCTTCTCCGGACGTGCTTTCAGCCAGCGACGGGCTGCACGAGCACGTTCTTTGAGGGCTTTGTTGGTTGGCTCGTAGCGACCGGATAGCTTTTTTGAGACAAATGTGAGTACACCATGTGTTGAATACTGTCGAGGCAATCCCCGAGTTACAAAAAAGTGAGAAACCTACCTTGTTATTCCACCCATCTTGCACGAGATCCAGATCAACTCCCGTCTTGAATTCTTCCTTCAGAACAGAAGGATCGCTGCCAGTATCACATGGAACGTCCGAGGTCTCCTGAATATCAGGCAGGGCGATAATCTTCAAGTCCGGATTTGACTCAAAGACCGGCGCAAAGCTCTCAAGCGCAGTGTAGAGTGTGCGACGGAGGGGCGAGGCGGTCACCAGGTCGATATTGGCATGGTGGGGGAAGTTCGCGCGCAGTGTTTGGCATTGCTGGTGGCCAAGGTCGGTCAGGACGGGATCTTGGATGATGTGGTTGGCGGTGGACACATTGTGCAAGCCCTGTGATTATCTATTAGATCGACTGAGCAGAGAAGAGCCATGTTGCGAACCAATTGTCGAGGCTCAGGGAGTGGTTGCGACATTGTCACGATATGGACATACTTGGGCGTGGCGGACGCAGTGGATAATTGGAGCCATGTTCAGTGTTCAAGAGAGTGTCGGAGGTAAGCTGATAAATTTGAGGTTAGAACCTTGCAGGAGTTGCAGATATTGAAGACGATGGAAGTGCTTATCGCGGGACGTGGGGGGTGATAGCGGTGGAGGGGTTGATTAAGGGGTCCACGGGGTGCTCTCGGATTGCCTTACAGAGTATTTTGCTCCCCAAAGGAATTCGCTAGGGATGTAATTGACAGATATGTACGAGAGACAGTTATATCCAATTCAGGGAAGTAAATGTTAAGAGTCATAACCCCCGGACCCCTGAAGTCCGATTTGGTATAAATTTGCGGAGCGCCACATCATCAAGCGAACCACAACCCTGCATTGGAGTCCGATGGAGATCTGTAAACTGTGATTTGTTTAAACCTCTATAGATGCCTAATAAAAGACCGAGTACTTCATGAAAAATGTTATTTGCATCATGTGAGAATTCACATCAATGAAATATAGAACAAATGGGTATGTATAGGCAAACAATGGAATCTGACAACCTTAGAACCTTTTATGCAACGCCGAATCCTTGGGCATTTTCGAGAGCCTTGTCAAGCTTCTTCGCCAAGGTCTCCTTTGACGAGTACTCTGGCAAAAGCAAACGTCCGAAACATGTCAAGCTGGTAGGAAGACGCTAGAAGAACAATCAGTATGACAGTCCATATTATGGAGGTTATAAGAAGTGGACTCACCAAATCTCCGACGCCGTTTTTCTGGATTACAAACATAATGCTTGATATCCCGTTGACGGGAACACGGTCACTAGCAGTGACGAATTCAAGTAACTGGGCCCTCTTTTCATTAGGGTATTCCCGGATAATATCCCAGAAGTCACGAATGACACGATGATCAGGACCAAATCCACCCTCGTACCGGGTATGGTTCTCAAGTTCTTCTACGTCAATCGATTGAATGCCTTCTACCACGGTTTTCAGGGCTTCCGGGGAGAAGATCGACAGTGCCGATCGGTCCAGGCATGTGTTGAACCCCCTCTGGAAGGCTTCGAACTGTGGTCGAATCGATTTGTCTGTGAGCCAGAAGATGTAATCCTTGACAAACTGATGTCGATTTTTATTGGTCACAAGAGCGGCCTCTTCCGCTGAGGGTAGAGGGGACTGAAGTGATATGGACTTAGACCTTGATTTGGCGGTTGTGTCTGAGGCGGTTTCACAGGATGTGACATCGGCAGCCTCCTCGACTGCCGCGGGGGTTGGTGATCTCGATATCACAGGGTCACAGTAAGCTGGCACATCGATCCAGGCGCTGGAGCCCGCCACAGGAGCTGGAGCGGTGACTTTGGTTTTGCTGGCAAGAGGCCACGCCGCATCACGACTAACCTTCTGCATATCGATTGTCTCTATACTTCCAAAGGCTTCGAAGCTGAACTCGTAAGTCCTTGTGAAAATATCGCCGACATCGCCATCTTTCCACGCCAATAACGTGTCGAGCCCTTGACTAAGCTCTGGCCACCCGTCTCGAATGTGGTCCAGATGCTTCACCTTCAGGCCCAACATTTTGCGGTAGAAGGCAGTGGGAAGATTCACGGGGAGGGTCAGGCCGTTGTAAATTGCAATAGACATCAACAGACCGATAAGTTCGAACTTGTAGAGAGGCTCCAACGAGCAAGGTTGGAACCAAGACACGCGGTGTCGAGTATCAACCGTGAACATGCCATACGATGGGTCAAATGCTTGACCCATTAGCAAACGGAAAAACTCTTGTTGAACACCACCATGGTCAAGCCCTTCTTCTCCTTCATCCATGCCCATTTGCACCTTGAGGGGTCGCAGCAGTTCTCGCTTTTCACGGCGCCATAATTGGCTCAAGGCATCGGAGAGAATATTGTCTCGGCGGACGACGAGAACAAGGTAAGTGGACATGGATGTTTTCATGCGGGTGAGGAGTCGAGGATCGTCGGAAACTCGAATAGCGCCGAAGGCAGTCTGAGTGACATGTCTCGTGGTGGTCATAGCAGCTTCATAGGACTTGGTCATGGCAGAATAGTTCAAAGCACGGAAGTAAATCACGAGAGAGGACGGAGGGAAAAGGAAGGGATATGATAGGAGATGCATGGTTCGGTTGTTTGGGAGGCCTCCAACCCATGCCACGGGCATATCCAATGGATCTAGCCGCTCCGTGAGAAGAGGTGTATGGAAATCTTCGGGCAAAAGACCCAATTTAGTCCTTTCCTTGTACATTGAGGCTAGAATCTGAATGGCACCACCGGCTGGGCTGCTACGAGCCATCTCAGGGTTACCGTCCCATTCACGCAGGAAAAGAGTCCGAAGCCACTCAACAATGAGGGAGGCTGGGCTAATGGACCCAGCAGGCTCATCGCTGCCAGCGGTATGAGAGACGTGGTACTCACTAAGATAGTCAACCACGCGGTCCAGCACGCTGACTCTTCGTTGTTTTGGTACGTCTAGGCTGTACACTTGGCGAGCCTTGGAGATTTCATGGTATGCTAGTCGTGCAGTGAGAGCCCGCACAAGGCGACTAATGAGGCGGAGACCTAACTCGTGCTCGAACCTGTCCGTCATCTCGATAGCTTGCTGTGCATTCTTCGAAGGCAGCCTGCGCATGTCGGACAGCGAAGCTACAGACCCAGCGGCACGCATCCGAACCACTGCTTTCCAGGTTCCCAAGTCAATGTTAGGTACAAAGCTGACCAAAGCGAACAATACAATCGTGGCAATGTAGGCGGCATCGGGATCCGACAGATGATCTTCACTGGCAGATTCAGAGATACGTCGGGGGACGACCGGAGGGGCCGCAGGTCCTGTCATAGTCGAACTGCGAGATGATCGGCGGGATGGCCGTCCAGAAGAGGTAAATCCCCGCGGGGGAACAAAGAGCTTGTCCAGAGAGCTCCATAGGCTATCTAGTGCAATATCCCATGGGCAAATTGTAAATAGGCGCTGCAGCGATAAACGCAGACGAGAAACATCCAGGCGACTGAACGGAGCCCCGGTCATATCTGTTGACTCGCTACTAAAGGAGCGCAAAATCTGACTGGGGCTGCTAAACACGAAAAATGCACTTTGAGCAACGAACGGAAATACTTCACGCTGACGCATAGTTGCAAAACGCCAATCCGGCTGCTCAAAGCTGCCAGCACACTGGATACGATTAAGTTCTTCCTCCCAGCAATCAGCATCTTCCGCAGATCTAATCATGACCTGTGACAGACCATCGATGATCTCGGGGGTAAGATGAGTGACCGTCTGAGCGAGCGGAATCGTGTCTGGCGCGTTTTGGACAGGAGCTTGCTTTGTTTTGCGCTCACTGGGAGATTGGGTAACCGAAGGAGGGAGAGGGCGAAGAGGAGGCATGGGCTCCCTGCTCCTCTTACTATTGATAGGAGATATCTCATCCAGCAGCTTCTGGCTATCCCAGGAGACACGCCGTGGGTTTTTCCGGTGTTCCTTCAGAGGAACTGAATCGACGTCGCCAATTATTCCGCGGTGCTTTTGCGGACGGTGCTTTAACGCTGGTGGTGAGGGTAAACTAACAAACTCATCAGAGGAAGCCACTGGGAGCTTCTTGTTAAACTCAGGTTTTCTTTTATCGTCAAGGCTTGAACGTGGACCCTGGCGCCAATGGTCAACCTCGGAGACTGATAGTCGTTTGACATGTTGGTTCTGAAACTTGAGCTCGACCGCGGAGGTTTGAGATCCTGATGTTCGCGATGAAGGGGTACGAGGTTGAGAGCTAGGCTGGTTTACAAGTGTGGAACCTCCTGGAATTTTGAGATCCCTGTCTGGAACTTTATCGGCATGGCAGTGGTGCTTCTCAGTAGTAGACGGATGGTTTGCGGCTCCCGGTGCAGACGCTTTGGACTTTGGCTCCAATGTGTCTGGAGCACGGCAAAGGGGAAGCCATTCGACCATACGGAGTGAGATTGTATCAAAGAGGTTCTGGGTAAAAGACTTGGGGTCTTTTAGTTGTTGCTCCGCGGTATGGTCGAGAGCTCGAATATAGCTGCTCCCAGTACGAGTTTGGGACGAAGAACCCCCTCCTTTCACTCTAGGCACGGCTGATCTATTTTGCGAAGGCCTGGAAGCGTCGCCGGCTGAGTGGTATTCATCGTACTGATCCGGTTTTGGCGACCTGTTGGCGGCTGCCGTCTGTGCTTCAAGTGTACGAGTCCGGCGCAAGGAAATCCGATGGTAATCTTCTGCTGTCAATTGCGGTGGAGGCTTAGGCACGTTCAGACATAAACCGGTCTCCGGGTCGTCCAAGCTGGCGAGGTAGCATGCCAGGGTCCTGGCACTCAGTTCCGTGTATCGACGATATGGACCTTCACTGAGTCTTCGGCGATGACTGGCACATGTGGAGGTTCGACATCCTGGATCGTCGCAGCCGTGAAGCAGTTGAGCTTTGTACCTTTTCCGCCAAACCAATTAGTGTCATTCAGTGTTAGGATGTCGAAGCCCAGCGTTTGGAGTTCCACTCACCTGCGCACTAAGCCGTTGAATTTTCGCCTTCGATCATCGCGATACTGTGGTAACACTTTTGAGGGGTCGGATACCTCAATAGTATTCTGTGCGAGCGCATCCGGTGCGTTTGGTGGAAGCTTTGACCGATAACTGTCAGTTCGCCCGCCGGGGGACCGCGCGATGTCTGGGTCGTCGATGGAACCTCCGCGGAGCCTTGTCATTTTCAATAGAGTAGCATATCTGATGGTGTGAGGATAGTTGTATGCGACGATGAGCGCTAGTGATGTGCTCGTCTTCACGCGTTGAATGAATGCGACCAAGACTAGCTCACCCGATAACGTAGTAAGACTATGATGCCTCAGGCAAATAATATCCACTTTTAGGGTCGGAGCTGTCGGAAGTCAAATAGTCCGGCGGCCCTTGGGTTACTCAGCCCGACAGCCTTTTCGTTGGTTACTAAGCCGTTTACGATGTCCACGCTTACCGGAATAGTACTAGTACCATTTTCAGAGGGGCTTAGTCGATAAGAAACATTCAGAGATCAACTCTGGACAGTCTATCGAGTGCATAAAGACTCATTCACAGGTCCATTTCCTCGCAAAGATTCTTCTCCTTTACATCCATCTGGGTCTCATCACTTTCATTTACTTTGGTTATCAATCTACATTCAGATCATCAAAAAATCACTGAAATCGGGCCAAGGCAGAGCCTTCATATGTACCCCGCCTATAAATATTCATCCCACAATCCACAGGGAAAGCCCGCCCTTTCAACCACCCACGACTCTCAAAAAACCACCGATATGTCGTCGACCAACCAAGACGCAGCCTCGCTGCAATACACTTGCAACACCTGTCTTGTTGCTTTCCAACGCAGCGATGCGCAGAGAGATCATATGCGCAAAGACTGGCAGTAAGTCTTGGTTTTTT
>PKQL01000779.1:0-11604 GCA_002916455.1 Penicillium sp. CF05 | reverse complement strand
ACCACGGACGGTGGCAGCGCCGTGGACTTGAGCGTGATGCCATCCAGCGTGCTGTCGAGCTTTTCGATCGGCACCGGCTGACTCGGCGCTGCAGAAGGGTCTACTTGTCGCGACTGGGGTGAAAGGGCCCGATCAAGGGATGGCGGGTTTCCACTTTCAGAGATCGGCGATAGATAGCTTCGGTCTGGAGATTCATGATCGGAGAATACCCTTGTTGGTCGACTGTCTGGACTTGTCCCCTCCCACACCTGAGCTGCGAAGCGATTTGTGTTATACTGCGACATTCCACCTGCAAGTACAAGCTTGGCCGCTTCAGATCCCAATTGATTCGTTCCGCCCCCTTGGCCCTTCACTAACTCCTCCAGCTCGGCAATTTTCGATCGTAATAGCGTCCGCTCTTTCTCCCACAACTGTCGCTCCTGCGCAAACAAATCCCTCTCCCTCTCAAGGTTCACTCGTTGGCACTGAAGAAGCGCTCGCGATTGGTCGATGTAGGAAGTATCCATGGCGAACGAGTTCACCAACGCCGAGTCTTGGAATGCGGTTCGGCCGTAGCCTGATATGACAGGAGGAAAAGTGGCTGAAACGGATTTTGTGCGACGGATAGGGGTTTCGGTCGGAGAGAAGCGTACTTCTTTGTAAAGACTTCCGTGGCCGTCTAGTAATTTGGTAGTCTTCATTGTGTCCGAAGTGTGTTTTTCTCACGAGGGCAAATCGGCAGATAAGGATCTATTAGGGATAGACGTGGACATGCACGATTGTAGCGTGGACGATAGTAACACGGTAATCGCAATCGTGCCCAACCTGCAAAGCCTTTCCCACGTTGACCAGTGGAGTTCCTAGAAGCGGTCAATGAGCTCAGAGCACGGAGTTTCATGCGAGGATCCCAATACGGCACAAAGCCCTGGGTCAAGTCAGATAAAATGGATTGGGCAGATTTAGGATTTAGGTAGCTTTCAGGTACAAAACTCCCAGAGATAAGTGAGAAAGACTGGAGGAATATCGGACTGAATCATGAACCCCACACCGGGGAAATGGAATGGAAAAAGAAGGCAAAGAGGTATGCCACAGCTTATGACGTCAAATGGACTCTAATAGGAAATGTCATTAAAAGACGGAATATCTACCTAGTTTAAATATATTTATATTCATATATTGATTTAAATGATCAAATAGAGAAGTGAAAGTGAAGTGAACATTTCCATCAGATATGTCAGATATATATATTGCAAAGGGCAAAAACAGAATGAGGGCCATCCTACTTATAAGATCAAAGAAAATTCAAGGTCTGATTCTAATAAGTTATATTTATTAGACCGTTTGACATAGTAAAAGTGATTTGTATTAACTCGAGGCCATCTATGTGTGTAATTATATATCAACGAGCGCAGTATATCCGTAAATGTATGCCCAGAATTCGCCCCCCTGCGCTGAATTAGTAAAATAAACATGGAAGAATGGAGAAATTGAAACAGGCCATTTGCGCCATGTGCCATATTCAACCTTTAATATGCAGTTGACCAGTATAATCCGCGCTCAGACGCCATGACGCAGGCCAACAGGACCAGCAGGGCTAGTGAAAACACAAGGTCAAGAATCGAGGTGAATGCTAAAAGATGTCAAAACAAAAACCGAAAAAACAAAACAACAGGATATATAAAAAAAAAACAAAGAAAAAAAAAAAAGGAAAAATCAGCAAACAGACGAGGCGGACCGGAGTCGACTTGGAACCAATGTCTTCTTGAAATCCAAAGACCAAGCCGAACATCCCTTAATAGACCKCCGACCATCCTGTCTCAACGGCGACCGACTCCGCCAAACAAACTGCTGCGCCTCATCAATCAAATGTTGATCCCCATTCGGCAACGGATAGAAGCTAACATCCTTACATAACGCGCCGAAGCGCGTAGCAAGATCAAACACTCCCCGGGCCGTGAGATCCCTCCCACCCACATTCGCCGACGGATAATAGTACCGCGGATCGAGGTAAAGCAGCACACTATTCCAACGGGGAAGTTTCTCCGACAGAAGCCGCGCTGCGGTTTCGTATTGTTTGAGCGTGCGCTTTGGCACACCGGTCTGCGTGTGCACGAAGAAGAAAACCTCGAAGCCGACACTGCGGATGCGGGCGCGGGCGGTTGCGCTAAGCGTATCGAGGAAGTCGCCTAGTCGGTCGAGATTGAAGGAGTTGCGGAGGAAGAGCGTGTGCGTTGAGTAGAGGAAGTCTTCGGCTTCGTCGTGGAGTTGCCGGTTCACCGCTAGTAACTTGCGTGCGGTGCCGTCTTCGCCAACCCAGTGTGGACTCATTGATAAGGCGCGGTATTGGCCGCGGGATGTGAAGGTATTGCCATGATCGCCTAGTACGATCATCGGTTTGCTGACTAGATACTCGTTTGGGACGTCGAGTGCATATTCGTAGATCTTGAGACGGAGTTCGGCTGGGAGTTGGAGAAGCCGGGATGGTATTGACGGAGTGAGGTTCGTCATGTCTGCTTAGAACCTTAGAAGAATGAGCAATACGTGCTGAATTCGTGCGAAACGCGGCTGTTAATCCCGTTTAAATGGTACCACTCGGGTGTATACGCTATAGATGTGTCGCCACCGTCAGAAATTTTTTGATCCGTCAGAAAAAGTCAAAAATAGAGATCTGTACACCGTACTTTATAGATGACGCAGATGCAAAGCATCAGACCATGACCCCTTATATGAAATGCCGAGATACTCTCGGCATTCTCGATGCCGATATACTTCGCCGGGTGTTGAAAGTTCGGCGAACGTTCGAAGGCGTTTAAAGTCTCTACATGTAGTTATGTATGTATGTACCTGTTCCTGGATCCTGAACCATGGATTTATTTGCAAAGTTTTTATACAATTTAATGGAATTTTAATGGAATTTAAATGGAATTTAAATGGAATTTAAATGGTATGATGATCCTTGACCTTGGTGACCCACGTATTAGTGGGGCCGATGTATGAATTTTTACTTCAGAACTATTGTATTGGACGAGAAATCTTAACGAGTAACATCCAGGACCTTGCAAATGTACACGTGCTATTGAGTCCAGGTTTCAAGTACGCGCGGTTCTTGGACCTTGGAACATGCCATAGTCGCATCTGTCAGATGCAGAGTATAATAGTGATACAACCATGTCATTTGAACATTCTATACTAAAAGTCATAATATTCATTTCAGCCAATCAACTAAGCTATACACCTTTGATCCAATACATAGAGGTTAAGCTCTTTTGGGCAGGTGCACACCTACCTAGGTAGGTACCTAGGTATCAACCCAAGAACTATACGGGATGCCGATTGGATCATCTAGTCCGACCAAATAAAAAGCCGAGTTCCCCAACTTCAAGATGCAATATATTCGCTATAGAAAACTATTCGAAAATATCAGGAATAATCAAGTTCTAAACCTGATCATCGCTGTCTATACACACCCAGTGACCAAGCTGCCCGCAGAACAGCCAGACCCCAAGCCATGCCGATACTGTCTCGCAAGACATTCAACTTGCTACCCTTAACCTCCCTCCAACCCACAGGCACCTCAGCCACAGGGATCCGAGCGAACTCAGCGAGCATGAGCATCTCAACGTCGAAGATCCAGCCCTCGGAATGCATGTACGGCACAATATAAGGTAACGCACTGCGGGAGAACAGCTTGAACCCGCACTGCGTATCCTTGACAGTAGCCGTTTTAGGAGGCGTCATGAGCCACAGGATCAAATGGAACGAATGCATCAAGAAGTTCCGAAGCTTGGATCGCTATCGAGCAAGTCAGTAATCCACGTCGCAACCATCCTACCCAGACATAAAAACATCATACCTTAACCACAGCCTCACTGCCAACCATATGCGCCCGCGATCCAACAGCAACCGCCCTCCCCTTCGCATCCTCCACATCCCGACAAGCCCCAACAAGCTTCCCCAGATCCTCAAACTTGCTCGCCCCGTCCGCATCCGCAAAGACAACGTACTGCCCACGGACATGGCGCATACCGTGCGTGACCGCGCCGCCCTTGCCACGGTTATGGGTCAAGTTCACGACGCGGATCGTGCCAGGCGGGATATGGACGCCCTCCGCAGCCTGTGGTGTCCACGGACCCGCATGTCCCTTGGGGTGCAGAGAGAGCTGGTGGTCGCGCGCGAACCGGAATGCGACTTCCTCCGTGCGGTCTGTCGACCCGTCCGAGACGAGGATGATCTCCCAGCCGCGGTCTGAGGCCGTGCCTGCGGCGTCGCTGGTGGTATCTCCGTTCGGCTTGCGTTTGCGCATTGAGCGCGTCTCCCTTGTGTCTGTGCTGGAGTTGACGATGGCGCTGGCTGTATCCCCGTACATGTGCTCCAGGTAGTTGACGGCTTCTTCCAGCATGCCGGTTAACCGGTCTTCCTCGTTGTAGGCTGGTACGACGACGGACATGAATAGCTCGGCTGGTGCGATTGTGTGGGTTGTGGTGGGTTTGACGTCTTTTTTGGTGTCTAGGCTTTCGAGCCAGCAGGGTAGGGGTTCGGGATCTGTGACGGATCCATCTTTGGCGAGGGTTCTATACTTCTTTTCTTCTGGTAGGGGTTCTCGGGGGACTGGCGCAACGAAAAATATAAATAATGAGAACTATGAAATAGAACGGAGAATTGACAGGTCAGTAACTTGCAATTGGAGCTGCGCGTGTCTGGACCACCGCGCGATCTGGCTGGTACAAGCGGAGTGGGGGAAACGTGGACTCACCAGGACAAACAGTCCCAGCAAACTGGCTATGGAAGCAATGAGTAAGATCTGGACTGGGATTTCCACCACAGAATTGACGCATTGGCGACAGACCTCGCCCCAAGCTCCCGCCATTGTGGAGTGACGAGCTGGACGTCAGATGCGGAGACGGAACAGATGCGGAATGGGGAGTGAGTGATGCCGGAGGGAGGCAAGCACTTAGGTCAGAGAGAGAAAGAGATCATTCATAGAGGTAAGGCAGAATGATCCTCGCCATTTGAACATTTGAAGAGGAAGAGGGCAGAAGAGAGGGGGAGGAATGCTGCTAGTTGATAATCGCCAGCTTGGCCTTTTATCGGCAACACGCAAGCCGATATGGAAAAGATCCACATTTAGGAGCCACGGTTCGTAGACACTAATTAAACTATATTAGAATTTATATTAGAAGTGATATTAGAAGTGATATTAGAAGTATATTAATCTATTTGTTTTGTTCTGTTACAATTAACGTATATTGTCCACGGGTAGTAGCCCTTTTGGAGAAGACATTGTCGCATACAAGAGCTGATTCTTGCTCGATCAAATGGGGTAGTCCCTCGTAAGTATACCCACTCAAAAATGTACTCCAATGGGCAAAGTTAGAGTGGCGCCTCTAGCAAAATATAGCAACCTTACCTAGGTAAGGAAATTGGCTTAGAGAGAACAGGATTATGGTGCCTGAACTCTTTGAGCACGCTGCAATCCATAAGCCACAAAAATGGCCATTGAAAAGTAAGTAATGGGTATGGGGTTAAAGAAGAAGAATGTCTCGGAAGTTGGGGAGAAGGACAAGGGGGTGTATATACTATATGCGAACACTTCCCAAATAGGAAAGGAGATTGACACTAAAAGCTTCCATATTTCCAGGTTTCATTCAAATACTTTCCTTCTCTTATCGTCTCATTTCTCCTCTCAACCACTTTGCTTCCCCTGTCTCGTGTCTGTTATTCTCTCCACACTCATTCGACTAGCAAGTCCAAAACAACGCATCGAGAAGCCAAGGATGGCTTCTGTGTAATAGCTCTGAATGTGCCCCTTCTGGATAGAAGGAGCACGCAACAATCCGAGTCCAGGAAGCGATTGAAGCTGGAGTCTTGTTCCCAACAAGACATATTCAAGCACATTTGAATGTCGCCCAATGTTTGGAAACTGATCAAAGGCCGGCGAAGATCCCAATCATTACGGAACTGACGGACAGAAACGAAGGCATCCCGGGACAGGCTATGTTCCCAAATATTGTGAAACCGGATGGAAAGAAGCAAGAGCATCCGAGGACAGGCTAAGTTCCCGATCATTGTGAAACCGGCTGGAAAGAAGCAAGAGCATCCGGGGACAGGCTAAGTTCCCATAGATCCATGGCAATCGATGCAATAATCCTTGGAGACCCCAAACGGTCCAGTCCTTGGAGAGTGGTCCAGGTGGCAGGCCTTCCAGGGTCGGTCCAGAAAGTAATCTGATAGCTGATATCTGTCGTGTAGTCGAGGGCGACTCATGAATTTCCTGTCTGGTAATAACGAAAGAAAAGGATCCACTCTCTGGCTTCGTGTACGGAAAGGATCCAAAGGAATGATTAGCTCAAGAAAGCTTGAGCACTTGTTCGAACAGGAAAACAAAAAGAAACCCCTAGGATTCCACCAGCCCCAACCTGATCCGCCAAGACGCACAGCCTACGCCATAACGGAACCCATAGAGCCAGCAGTCACCCAACCGCGTTCTCAAACCTCCTGCATCTCCTGATCGGAGGAGGGTGATGTCTCAATGCCTAGTGAGTAAGGGTTGCCATAGAGGTAAGCGGGAGATTCAGCCATTGGCGCAAATTCATCTGCTAATCGGGTGGGTGTGAACTGTCGCGTCTGATCGTATGTCATCCAGCGGGTGTACTAGTATGAGATAGATAGTCAGTTTTCAATATGCCAATAGGGGCAGGGCAACAGGACAGCGCAGACAGGACAGGGAAAACGGACAGTTGCGATCCTCACTCCAAGCCAAAGACATCGATGTCTTCTGGGAATCACTGTCGAATGTTCTTCTATTGGTGGTCTGTCGTCTTCTGTGGGAGCCCCCTCGAAGAATCCTTCTGGGTAGTAAACCTGGCTCCATGCCTGTCCTCTGATCAAAAAGTCCTCCGGTAGCTGTTGTATGGTTGAGTCGTTAAGAAGAGGGAATGATTCGTCCTCGATCTTCGAAATGACCGTGTCGGGACGAAACAAGGTGTTTAGATAACTTGCAAGTAACGACCACGGAATCAGCGGTTCCAGTCGTTGTATAGCAGCCGGGTTTAGCGTCAGACACCAGACAAATGCCATAGAGATGTGCACACTCGGATACATGTTTGGATCCCCGATTTGGCCGAGCATCACGATCAATGTGTGAAACATGAGAGAGCTCGCTCGGAATGCAAGCTGGGATGACAGATCGCTGTATATGGCGTGTATAGGTGTTTTTGTCGTGGTTGTACTCGATTCCCTCTTCATTGCGGTTGCACTCGATGCCCACTTCATTGCCGCTAGGCGATCCTCTGCCGTGGGATTGCGCAACTTTAATTTGAAATCTGTTTCCATCACCCCTTTCCTCCCATACTGGAATATCGCACAGATATTGCAAGAGGTGAGTTGGACACCTTCCTGCCCCTGGCGCCCTACCCGGCTAATTTCTTTACGGAGAGTAGCAAGAAACACACTCGCCCGAGAGACGAATTCCTCAACCGGGGCTTGCATAAAAAGCGCACCGTGAGTTGTCACGAATAAAGTACTCAAACTTCCCTTTTGAACATTCATAAGAGGAGCAACAAGCTGGGTCATGCTATCGAAAGCATTTGGGAATGCACGCACGCTGATCAATGCTTTCGTGTAGTGAAAAAACTGCTGGAGAACGTCCGGGCGAGCTAAAACAGCAAGATGATGCTGAATGCGACCATTTCCTTGGTTTCGGTCCTGGTTGTACCAATGCCTCGATACCCCTGCCCAGAGGTCACGGTCCTTCTTGTCGAATTCCTCCACAGCCATCCGGTATCGTGCCAAGTCGCCTAGACACTCAATCCAAGTCTCTCTGAAATCCGGCACGCTTTCCAGTAGTAGTGTTATCATCGAGTACGAGAGGTAGATGAAATCTAGCATATACTCCATCGAGCCGGGGAGTTTCTGACGCAACAACTCTAAGAATGAGTGCACCCCATACCGCCACATGCGCGCCGGCATAGCGTACTTATCGGCCAAGTCTTTGAGAACAGGACCAGCTGACGGGTGTTGGGAGGCGAGGAAAAAGTCATGGTGTTCGTAAAGTAATGTTCGATGTAGCGAGACGAGCGTTTGCCACTGAGGCTGTGATAATTCGGCCTTTGATTGCGCTTGTTGCCTGTCGATCTCAATGCACTTCTTTTCCACCATGACAAGTCCGGTGTAAATCCCGCGAACTTCGTTGATCAGTTGCTCCTCGGTGATGGTGTGGGTCTCCGGTTGCCTAAACATTTCGTGAGGCTTTGCTTCCTGAGTGACTGCCTCTCCACCCACCATCTCCACATTCTGATTTGTTATATGATCGTTATCCGTGTGCCGTGATTCTTGCACTTGCGCTTGCAATTGGGTAGTGTGGAAAGCATTCTGAAACCCAGCAGCATTTGGACTGTGCACCGCAATGGGTGATGAATATGATCTTTGCCATTTAGGAGGTGTCGCAAGGGTCTGAGGTAGCTTCGGTTCCTCTTCCTGCCTGGGAGTACTGATCTCAATCTTTGGATCTGTGGGGTGTTTATTGATACATTGAGGCACGCCGGACTTCAAGTGTTGAGAAGCCGAAGCCGACAGCCGCCGAGGATCTCTGGAGACCCGGCGACGAAATTTGCCGACATGGCCTACACTGGTGCAAGCGGGACTTCTCAGAGCTCGCATACCGTGATTACTGAGCGTTTCCATAGTGCAATCGTCTGCTAGAACGCCCGTGGACTTTGGCCGAGCACTGCATATCGGCGTGGCGACAGAGCAGCAGCCGTGGGTACTCATTGATTCAGAGATAAGTTCTTCTGACAATAGTCTTTTCAAAGTTCGCCTAGATGAACGGTCAAAAGATAAGCAACAACAGCCAGGTGGCCGCAACATACCTAGGTGACACGTCGCTACGGACAACTCTGCCTGAGAGTTTTGTCTTGGCATCCAACAGGCTGTAAAAATTGCACCGAGTCGGTCTTGCCTCCTTACGGCACAGTGGCTTGTCCATTTCAACCAGGGAGAATTAGGTTATTGCACCTTGGGAGTGGCGAATGCACCAAAAAAGAGAAATGTTCAAAAGTTCACATGTTGTCATGGAGGAACAGAGATATAGAAAACCAAGATTATTTATAAATGTCCTCTGTAGAAGCGTAGAACAGTCCGAAATCCACAATTGAAGGCAACCTGGAAACTGCCTGGGTGTCTGATCCCGGGGGGGGGATGCCGATCATGCACATGTGCGCCTATCATTCTGCCCGGTACGGATATAAGTGGCTGGGTATTATATTTTACAATACGAACTACTGGTTGCCTTGAGATAAAAAAATTTAATTTTCTATTGCTTCTCCATGCCCCCTTTTCTCCGATTTTCATGCAACTGTGCCATTGGAACATTCGAACCTCTTCTTGAATGGTTCCATAGCCCCTAATGCCAAGCTTAGCCGCGCCTGTTAAGAGAGGCAGGTAAGAGAGACAGGTAGTAGCCGCCCTGCGCACCCCAGGTCCCATATCTTCTGCCTCACTTTTTTTTTTTTCATTTTTTTTTTTTTCATATGCATTACTCGCCGAAATACCATCGAGATCTGCAAGAGATTGAAGAAATAGGTCTTATTTTAAACAGCTGATCCCTCGATTATTGGACAGCCTCACCAACGGTCGTAGGGTTCAAGTCTACCCCGTCATCGCCCAACAGCCTCCAGATTGTCTTCCAATACCATCTAGATGTGACATTGGCCGTCTTATGATTTGGGAAAGCCGCCGGGTCAAGGCGTGAACCCGGTTGCCCTTGCAGTGCCAGCCTTAGGGCATTGTTTGCTCCGTCACCGCTATTTGGCTACTATCGCCCAATTTGACCACACCGGTTCTTTTGACCAAGCTTCAGCATGGGCCATGGCGTTTTCGGCCAAAGTGCCTTTGTTTTGATTTCCGTTGGCCCGCCTAGGCACTGGGATGAGCCTTGTAGGCCTAGCGATTTCGCTCTCGCATTGAGCATTGACGGCTTAGGTACGAAATGAAGATTACCGCTTTTCCTCTTCGGTTCACCCCAGAATGAGGCAATCCTTGGTCAACAGGTTGGCTGCGCTATAACATATATTGTGAGCACACTATCACTAGCCGCCTTGTTGAATCACCAGTGGACAGGGTTCCTTGTATGTCCGGTGACAGGCAATCATGCAATGGACTTACAAATGGGCTGATGCACAGCTGCTAACGGGTTATCCACCAGGATTGGACCACATGGCTTCATTTAATTGTCAAAATGCCTAGGTGATGACTCGACTTGGACGGGATCCGAGCTATGGCCGGGGTTATAGTGCTACCTAATATTTCCCATCTCTATCTATACCCGAGTCAACATACAGTAATACTTAGTCCTAAACTTAGAAATAACTTTTCGCACTCATATCCAACGTATACAAGTTACTACGTGGACCTAACACGAACGTGGACCTTTGTAGGCTACAATTGGAATACTTCAACATCAGCCACGTACAGAATCTCTCCAGACCTAGACTATGAATCCATCGAAACTAAAACAGGTGGCTTGGCATGATGACGTTAGTTAATCCACTTCCTGTCAGAAATCTTGGGCAGGGTTGCCTAAGCCTATCACCTAAGCGCCCGTAAGAATTGGAGTGCGTTTTAAGGGGCGCAGTATAAAAACAACGGCGTGTACACCATACTCCGTATTCCTAAGATGTAGTCAGTTTCAGTTCTATTGAATATCCAATTATGTTTTAGACATATTTAATCCAAACAAAACAATCTGTGCCAATACATGTGTACCACCTGGGTCGCAATTTACAAGGCAACTTACGCGCTCCACTTTCGAACAAAGGGGATCTAGCCCGTTAATTTCGACCTTTCCCGGGAATCAACTTGAAATGGAGCTGCTGCAAGGGAGTGATGATGTGATATTGCAAGCCACACGGGAGGAAGCAGGAAAGATACTAGTGGGTGCACTACTTATCTATCACCCGGGTGAAGGTCTGTTTGTTCAGAAACCCCCTAGGGATGGAGTACAGATTATGCGACAATGTATAGACTTGGATTTTTCCGATAATTAATTAGTGTAATTAGTGTAATAAGCTTGCATGGAACCATGCGTCGAGCTCTAGCGTGTTGCCGAAGCGGGGAAGATGCGCTGCAGATTTCACCCGGGTGAAATCCACACGGGTTGAAATTCTACGTGACTTCTAGATTTCAAGGATCATGGATTCTTAGTTGCATGGAAAAGGGGTGTGTGCTCGGCTACCCTGGAAGATATGATGCGATTGGTGAGTCTTTATGCATTTGCGGTTTATTCTTTGTCCAGGGCAAATCATATGATCTAGGTTTGTTTTGAGAATGGTGGATGCGACCTTTGGAGTATGAGACAAGTTCATGTAACCATTGGGAATTTATTGAAAGGGTCTGACATATGGTCGCTTTATTTTCCTAAATATGAGCAATTCAAGGCAGGTACCATATTAATACATGTCTATTTTGAGATCGAGGAGCTAGCTAAGAACATAAATGATAAATGGCTCTATAACCTACCAGCAGATTTATGTAAACAGTGTTGACCGCTATTCATCTTTACGTACTCGCCTGAAATCTTTTCCCATTTGCATCTCTCTAGAGCCCAACGGGGCTTGTGTGATATGTAAG
>PKQL01000778.1:0-11636 GCA_002916455.1 Penicillium sp. CF05 | reverse complement strand
TTTTTTTTTTTTTTTTTTTTTTTTTTTTTTTTTTTTTTTTTTTTTTTTTTCCTTTTTCCTGTGTGTTGTTCCCTCATGTCCCACTTTTTTTTCGAGTAGACTGTCAGAACGTGTCTACTTTTTCTCCAAAGGTTCTCAAAAAGCTGACCAAAAGGGGTTATATAGATTTTGACAAGGATCTGAAAGAGTTACTGTGAGGGTGAGTGAGATACTTGGTTTCATATTTCACATTTCGCATTTCGCCGCCGTTCGAGCTCGTGCTCTCCCCCGCCGATCTACGTCTTCCCCTCTTTCGCTTGAAATTTTTCGAGATCGCAGCCGATGCGATTGTGCTGGACTCGGACAACGTCGGATATATACACTGGAATCGAAGCCAAAACAAACAGACATATGGTTATCACAAAAATATTCGACAATCCCGGCAATGGAGGGGAAGACGCTGCTTATCGACAAAGCTATATCAACCATACACCCGGCACCGCGCTGACTTGCGATGGATAGATTATCGCCAGAATGATGTTGTCTCGTCGCGCATGCTACAAGTGTGGCACTATTGGCCACTATGCTGGTTAGTATAGCTGGAAGCTTGGTAGATATCTGGGGTTAAACTAATTCCTCGGTAGAGGTCTGCTCTTCCACCGAGCGTCTCTGCTACAACTGTGCGTGAATATCTCCCCGAGAGGTTATACTCTTATATTACTGGGTGCTAATTCATCTCATCTCACAGGCAAGCAGCCCGGTATGTTTGATCATGAGTCATAGTACTAGAAACAAGCTTCTAAGTCATCATATAGGCCACGAGTCGAGTGCCTGCCCTCTGCCCCGTACCACCGAGAGTAAGCGATCACTCCATATCAACTCCCGCCATTGTAGTCTGTTAACATCATCCAGCCAAGCAGTGCTACAACTGCCAGGGCCTCGGCCACGTCCAGGCTGACTGCCCCACCCTGCGTCTGAACGGCGGTGCCAACGGCCGCTGCTACAACTGCAACCAGCCCGGCCACCTTGCCGTAAGTTTTCAACCAACCCCAGGTCTTGAACCTTCAAAGCCTTGAACCTTCAAAGCAGTCACTAACCCCACTCCAGCGCAACTGCAGCAACCCCACTGCTCCCGGAGCTGGTGCTCCCCCTACCGGTCCCGCCGCTGGCCGCGGTGCCGGTGCTCGCGGCGGTTTCCAGGGTGGATTCCGCGGTGGATTCAGCGGCTACCCCCGCGCCGCAACCTGCTACAAGTGCGGTGGTCCTAACCACTTCGCGCGTGACTGCCAGGCTCAGGCCATGAAGTGCTACGCCTGCGGCAAGCTCGGTCACATCTCGCGGGACTGCACCGCACCGAACGGCGGCCCCCTCAGCTCCGCCGGTAAGGTCTGCTACAAGTGTGCCCAGGCTGGCCACATCTCCCGCGATTGCCCTACCAACGAGGGCGCCGCTGCTCCTGTTGCCGCCGTTGACGCTTCCCCCGTTGCCGCTGTCCCCGTCGCGGCGGCTGCCCCTGCTGTGGTCGCTGTTGAGACTACCACTGATACTGTCCCATCTGCGGCCCCTGCTCCTGCCGTCGCTTAAGTGTGTTCAGTCCTGTCTCTCCACTATGCATTCCGCCATTGAAGGAATGCCTGGAGTTCCGTTTCTTCCTTGATTCTGTATTACGGTCAACTTTCCCTACACCTCGATCGGTCCTTTCTCTCCACCATTTCTTCCTTTGCATATATTTAAATCACACCCTCTGTTTTGGGGAAGGGGTCTGGTTCTGGACCTTTGAAAAAACAACTTTTGATTTCCCTTTTTCGCCCCTTTTTGGAACTTGTTCTTTTTTTACTTAACTTTTTTTTTATCACCCTATCATGTATACGACGAACAGAAAAAGTTCTTTTTGGTTTTGTTTTTCGCAAAGTCACCCTTTGACTTTCTCAAGTCTTACGATTGGCGTCTGTTGTCTATTCTCATGGATTATCTTTCTTGGTTTTCAAATCGACTCTTGGTTGCGGTTTTCCTGAATGGGGCCAAGGAGAGAACGAGGAGATGAAGTGTGGCAATGAGAGGATATGTTGAAGCTGAGGGGAATTAGATTCGGGGACCGTTGCAACTGTGTGGAAAGAGGACTTCCAGATGGGAAGAGTCCTGAGAACATTTCGAGAGTCTAAAAAAGAAATATCTCAATCATCTGCTTCTTGTAGTGTATAGATCGGGTGTGTTCAGTGCTTGGTAACAGTCTGAACCCGTGACCTTGAACACCCAGGAGTCGAGTCTCCCTTCACATCTCTTGTTCCCTCTACGCTCTCCCCATCAGTCATCTTCACATAGCCATCTCCAATTGATCCTATCAAGATGCCGGGCTCCGTTGGAAGTGATGAATTCGACGATGATGAGGTACAATTAATCCACCCCCACGCACGTCCTAGAACCGCCAATCTAACCAGTGGATGATCTACAACTGCAGAACTTCATTCTAGATATCGACGGCATCCAAGCCCATGGCATTGGCGCAGCCGACATCACCAAGCTGAAGGCCAATGGGTTTTACACGATTGCTCTCAGTGCCTTAACCCTAACCTGCTCATCCCCAAGCACGGTCCAAACCCATGCCATCCCTCAACAAACCTAACCACTCATCCAGTCCGTCCACGGCGCCACCCGCAAGACCCTCCTGAAAATCAAAGGATTCAGTGAAGTCAAGGTCGAGAAAGTCAAAGAGGCAATTCAGAAATGCCTTCCCACAGCCTCGGGTTTCATCACAGCAATGGAACTCCACCACCAGCGCAAGAAAGTCGTCCGCATCTCAACCGGCAGTAAGCAATTCGATTCAATCCTGAACGGGTGAGTACAATACCGGTATAAAAAATAGAAAACGCCAGTCAACCCAATCTAACACCATACCAGTGGCTTCCAAAGCATGAGCATCAGTGAAGTCTTCGGCGAATTCCGCTGCGGCAAAACACAATTATCACACACGATGTCCGTAGTCGCCCAACTACCCAAAGAATTAGGCGGTGCGGCCGGCAGAGTCGCCTACATCGACACAGAGGGCACATTCCGACCCGAGCGCATTTCTCAAATCGCAGAACGGTTCGGGATTGATCCCGATACCGCGCAGGAGAATATTTCCTACGCGCGTGCGCTGAACAGCGAACACCAGCTCGAGTTGCTGAATACGCTGTCTCAGGCATTCGTAGGTGGCGAGTATCGGTTGCTTGTTATTGATAGCATCATGAACTGTTTTCGGGTTGATTATTGTGGGCGTGGGGAATTGGCGGATCGTCAGCAGAAGTTGAATCAGTTTTTGATGAAGCTAGCGCATATGGCGGAAGGTGAGAAATATTATTATCTGCGTGGTTTTCTGGTTGCTTTGGCTGATTTGGTTTGGCTTGCAGAATTTAACGTTTGTGTCTTGATGGTGAGTTCGATCTTGCTTGTTTCGAAGTGTTGTGGCTCACGCTTCGGTTCAGACAAACCAAGTCCAGAGTGATCCTGGTGCCAGTGCTCTCTTTGCTGGAGCTGATGGTCGCAAGCCAGTCGGTGGACATGTTCTCGCCCATGCCTCTACGACTCGTGTGCTCCTTCGCAAGGGTCGTGGTGATGAGCGAGTTGCCAAGATTCAGGATTCTCCCGGTGAGTAATTTGGTATTCTCAGGCTTTATTACTTCTCTAACTCTTTCTAAGACTGCGCTGAACGTGAAGCAATCTATGTTATTACCAATGGTGGGATCAATGATCCTGAGAAGGCTTGAAGGTAGTGTGGTCGAGATGTATCGATGTTGGGGGAAATGCTCTGCAATCACGATTTTCACGATGTATCAGGTTTGATGCTGCGATGTTCTTATACCATTAGTCAATTTATACCATAGATAATAGGTTATAATATCAAAAAGTCCAAGTTATATTCATGTCGATGTAGTCGAAGCCCTAACTAGGAGGTTCACCGCCTACACCGCCGCTCTGGCACCCCGGCAAAATTCTGTGCCAAGAGCAAAAACTGCAGAAAAAGTTCGGCTCAATCAACGCAACAGCCTAGGAATCAAACCTCCATTCAAAATGAAGAGCGAATCCGTGCAGGTAGAAGGGTACACCACCCTCCCCCTGCAGCTCCCAACAACCCCGCTCTTCCCTTATCCCGCAACACACTACCTCTACCTCCGACCACACGAGCCCCGAATCCCAGACCCAGATTCCACCCGCTCCCTCTTCCTCGTCAACGTCCCAATCGACACCACAGAAGCCCACCTCCGCCACCTCTTCGGCACACAACTCGCCGCGGGCCGCGTAGAAAGAGTCCAATTCGAAGATGTGCAGACCAAAAAGCGCGCAGCGGCAACAACCACAGAAACAAACCTAACCCAATCCAAAAAGAAGCGCAAGCGCGTAACCGCCGACGAATTCGAACGCCACCTAGACGACATCAACCTCCCATCAACCTGGGACCGCAAACTCCAAAAGAGCGGCGCCCACGCAGTCGTCATCTTCGCCGACAAGCCCAGCATGGAAACCAGCCTGAAAGCCGCCACCAAGGCCTCCAAGCGCGGCACCACCATCATCTGGGGCGACGGCCTGCCGACAGACCGCATCCCCGTCCTCGGATTGAATCGGTACGTCGCGCACGAGCGCATGCAGTACCCTGATCGGGGCACGCTACTGCGGACCGTGAATGAGTTCATGACTACGTTTACTCAGGTGTCTGAGGCTCGTAAGCGCGAGGACCACAAGCGTCTTGCTGTACCGGATGAGGATGGATTCGTTACTGTTTCGCATGGACCGAAGTTGAATTCTGTGGCGAGGGAGGAGGAGATGAGGGAGCTTGTTGAGAAGCAGAAGAAGAAGGGTGAGGGACTTGAGGACTTTTATCGGTTCCAGTCTCGGGAGAAGAGGAAGGAGAGACAGAATCAGTTGCTTAGGCGCTTTGATGAGGATAAGAAGAAGTTGGCGGAGATTAAGGCCCGGAAGGGGAAGATTCGAGTAAGTTTCTCTCTCCCACTTGGTCGACTGGTCCTTGGGAGCGGTGCTGACTTTTTATATAGCCTGAATGATCTGGTGCATGATAGCATGGCGTTCTGGGTGTCTTTATTCGCTGGCAGGATAAAAGGTTCGAGGTGGTGTCCTATGTACATGTGAGTTTTTGCTCCTCGTTCTTCTTTTGTTATGTTCGCTCCGAGGATGAACACGCTGGGGCCATAGTAGCGAAACGCGCTTTGCCCGCTGTTATGCCATGACTGCAAACACCAGCATATATATATCTTCTCGCCCTCTGAACTGGAGTTTATACATAACTTGTTGGGATTTATTGTGCTTCTTGGTGTTGCATCTGCTAATTGCGCTTCAAGTTAGGTTAGAGACATACATATATGTTATCTCAATATCAATAGTTATGATTCAACTATATATATACATGTAGTTCAAATTTGTCCGTATCCTCCGTAGCCAGCATTTGAGTCCGTAGATGTCTCTGATTCCGGATATCCCGCACAGACCAACGCTTGGCATTACATCCCACCTCTGGAGAAGCTGTACGTCTGACTATGGATGGGATTAATAGCTCCGCCAAAGTATAGAACGATTTAAAAGGATCAGAGTGCAGTGGCTACAGTGAGCTGCGTTATGTGATACTACTCTGGGCTAAATCACATCTCTAAGCGCCTGTGGCAAAGCTTCACGCGATATATCCTACACGATATATCCAGCAAAAACAGCCCTATATCAAAAGAAAGAAAAACCTCCAAGATGTCCCCCGCCTCAATCAAAGACGAGCAAAACAGCGACACCGACTCTGACGTCGAGTTCGAGGATGTCCCAATGTCCCTCCCAAGCAGACCCAGAAACAGGGAAGAGACAGACATCGCAATAAGCATCCCCTCAACCCCGCGACCACAATGGACTCCGACTCTATCACTCCCGCAACAGCGAAGCCAACCCATCCCCTCGGGCTCTGAGGAAGAGACCCAGCTCAGAGGCCAAATCAGCACTGGCATAGAGAGGGTCACGTACCGCAAAATGAAATCCGACATGGGAATGGACGCACCGGATACACCCGCTTCGGAACGCAGGTATGAGAGCTTCAAGGAGCTTGCTGCGGATGTGGAGGGTCTGATTGATACGCTCTGGGCGTCAGCAACACGTGAGTTTCATATTTTATACATGCACTATATTGTACAACATAGAAGTGAAGATTATATATTGCTATATATTATCTTTACTATCTTCCTTGCTTTTCATTTCCTTTATCTCATTCTTACATGTACAATCTACTAACTCCACCCAGCGGCAATCCAAACCGAAGCCCTCATAACCCTGGCAGGTCTAACCCAAACCTCCCTGCCAGCCTTCCCCTTCGATGCCCCACCAACCCTAAACATCTTCCACAAGCTCGACTCCGTCTTCGCAGCGCTGTGTACAAACACACACCCACTTACCGGCGCCGCTCTCCTAGGCGCACGGACCGGCCAGTCTCTCGTGACAGAGACGCAGAAAGTGCGGATCCGGAGTCTGGCGGAGAGAACTAGACATCAAGTCTTTTCTTGTTTGGCGAAGTTGAATGACAGAGGTAATGCTGGAGCTGTTAATGCCAATGGTTATGGTTATGGTTATGAGGATGACGAGGATCAGGATAGTGGTGACGAGGTCGACGAGCCGTGGATGTTGGAGGCTACGCGGGTTTATGAGAAGAGTCTTATGTTGCTTGCGGAGCAGGATCCTTCGGGGGAGGCTGGGATGGATGAGTTTAACTGTTTGTAATTGTATATTTTGTATTCTGTTGCCTGATCTATTTGTTTCGCCTATGCGGCTCCAACTATTAAAAGCTGAAGAGGATATTTTTAGAACGGATCTCTCGCCATTACGTCGGTGTACATAGTCCAATTATACCTAACGAGGCAGACGCTCAGGCCACACATAAAATAGTGACATAGTTCTGGAGAAAGAAAGTCCCACTCCAATTTTCATTACATCTGTACATAGTAGTAGATATTTTACTTGATATTGGACTGATATCACTATGGATCCCGATATTTCTTCCAGAAACTTCTAGCTCATAAAGGAAAAATCTGGACCGAAAAATAAATAAAAAACCAGAGCTAGTGGGGTCCAGGCCACAAAAAAAAAAATTGTCGAGATTATTAAATCGCAAATGCCGGCTGAATCGGTAATGAAGTAATCGAGTATACAGTAAGTGTTCCCGTACCTTCGGATTCAGGTATCAGACACAGACAGGGCTGGCACTCTCTTTGGCCAGAATAGAGTGAACTAAGTGGGTGTGAGCCCTGAAAGTGGGGGGCCATCGGGGCCAGCTAGTGGCCTGGGGCTGCGCAGCTGGCTGCAATGGCCAGTAGTATGTCAGAAGGGCTATGTTGTATAGTTTAGATGTACATCGTATACATATACGATGTAGTTGGATATGCTTTGACCTTTTTTTTCTCCACGTGAAAGCAAAGAATGTAGTAGCCCTGTTATGTTAAAGCACTCGAAGGGATATATATGTATATGCTTTTTGGATAATATTTCCGATGGTGGGAATGAGTTGCTTTGTTTCCATGGTTCGTGTACTTTATAATTTGGATTGGAAAATGAGTCTGAACTATTATATCTTGCTAAAAACGATAGATATAGTGGGATGACTTATGTACGTTAGAACAGTCTATAGAGGTGAATTGGTTAGGGCTACTAATATGTACACCTTATTAACTCTAAAGTACTCCGTACTCCGTACATGGCCTCCAAGTCTGCCGTGTCGTACCATGCAAGGGTTGGATTAGCTTATTTCCTTAGAGCAGAGGAGTTAGTTCTGAAACCATCCCACTTTTATGAATATCATCCCTTGCAACCCCTTACGAATGAAATATAATATAAATATGAGTACACAGTATATGTTGTAGTCATGGTAATTCAATCTAAAAAAACGCGTCGCGTACCGTGTAAAGTGAAATAAGCAATGGAATGAAATCTCTGCTGGTAATTTCAATACGAGCGGCCCCCCAAGCCCGACCAATAAGAACAGAAATCCGCACAAGAAACCTCCCATGGTTCTGATGGGGCCTTTTTATTTTTTCTTTCTCTTTCTCTTTGATGACTATTTTTCTGGTTTTCTTTCATGACCGGACATGCGCGGCTGACGTATTCTGGAATACGAAGGGGGCGAGGGGGAAACCATTTTGAGAAGTCCTTGCTTGATTAGGACAGTCTAGGATATGGATTAGAGAACCTTGCTTCGAGAAGATTGGGAGCTCTCTACTCCGTTACGGAGTATGCTCTTTACATATGTAGACCTTCAGATTCAAGGCTGCAGCTAGGGTATATAACATTTCTGTATTGTGGAAATAGAATTACCGTATGGGGCCGCTGGTTCCATGGTTGGCGTCTGTTCTCTTCCCAACGTTCTCTTTCTTGCTTCCTACAATTACATGTAAATGTCCACATGTATGAAACCGGACATACAACATAATAATCCGCTCCCTACATTATCTATAATATATCTATGGATATTATCAGGATAGCCCTGCACGTATAATATGAGATATCAGATTCATTAGCCACTGTGAATGAATATGTACCCAACAGGTACCTGATTCTGCTCCGCCTCCGTACTCCATACTCTTACTCAGCATATGACGATGACCTCGGGAGAGGCCCACACCGACCTGATGGGTGGACAAGTCACATTGCGAGGACGCCGACAGGTCCTTGCAGATTTCATGCATTGGGGCTTCCTGCCCCTTGTTATTCTGTCTTTCACCGAAAATTATTCAGATTTTGATTAGAGTCTTTTTTTTCTTCTTTTTTCTTTGACCTGCATGTTTGCTGTCTCCAAGCATACGGCAGGCGGAAGAGCCAATTCTAAAATGATTAGGGTCGATCATCGGCAAAGAACTTTGGATGTAGACCTCGGGTCAGAGGCTATGATGTATCATCTTCACATTCTCCCGGGCTTCCCGGGATCCTGGAACGATGAAGAATCTAGCGAGCCCCCGCATGACTGTTATCATGCAGCGTTGACAGGAATCTGGGGACAGTCTGATAGTATAAGTATTATGTAGGTGGTTTATATATTGGGTCTGTACCTGCCTCATATAAGAAAAGGGTTCTGATCGGAGGCAAGGCACTCTGCACTACCGGTTAAAGTGTACGACTATTAGACAATTAGATTTTGTACTATTGATACTGATATATAAAACGTATATATGTAAAGAGGTTTTATATCTATATATTATATGTAGTATATTCTACCTACTACAACTACGTACAGTAGTACTATGTATGTCGTAGGACTATGTACATACTTCAATGGAACGGAACATACAATACCTCGTAATACCCATACCATACATCGACTCACGTAATGCGTTTCCCACTTCCCCTCTCTCTTCATCTCGCGAGATTTCCAATTCTTCATTTTCTTCTTTCCCCTCCTACCTTCCCCTCCCTTTTCTTATTGTTCGAAGATCTCGGTTTCAATTTTCTGTTTAGTTATCGGGAGTTCTGCTTTTCCTCCCTTGTTGCCGATTACTCTTTTTTTGCCTCGCGCATTTCCAGTGTTTTCCCAGGTTTTCCTCGAATCTAGGTAAGTTGGTTTAAGTCTTTTCTGTCGCATATCGCATCTTGGCCCAAGCCTCTTTCATCATTTGAATGGAACCCGAATTTTGCCTCTCCCCATACCATATCAACTGGCGCAGCACGGCGCAAATTAGCCCTAGATCGCCAGCTTCTTTGCAGGGTCCACGATTTTAATATGGTGATTCGCCTACGGATCGATGCCTGCGCCTTGACCAGCACTTCGGGATAGCCGATTATCTACCGGTCGCACACACCCCAACCTCAAAATCATCGCCAATACGAGGAATCGGTCAGATTTAGATGCCCGAATTGCTCGAAAACTATGCTGGATCGAGAGGGTGGACGGTCGCATTCGGACATCAAACCGGGACGACGGAAACGGCCGACGCATGATGATCGCCTAGTATCCGAGTGGAAACAAGTCCATTTTCGTCTCGCGCATCCGATTTTCGCCCTTCGATTGTTCGTCTTCGGCCAATCCACCCTCCAATCTTAGCTACCATCGTGAGATGCGATGCTGCCCGAAGCGCTGGTCTTGGCGATTTGCGGCACCATATTTTGAGGCTCAGAATCATATTTGCGCTTGAATAAACACCCGCAAAGCATTAATGCTGTCTACCCACTTTTTTTTTATCCCCCTTCCGGGTCGTTTTATTCACTCGCATTGATTGATCGCCTTTGTCTGCTTTTCACTTCTCACTTCCTTTTCTTTACTTGAGCCTGTGCAGATCTGCTTCGATTTCAAATGAAGGTTCATATAATCTAACTTTATATCTTCACTAGCCTTTCACGCCCCGTCTCTTTGCTTGGCGTCGTTACGACTTGATCTCACGCCGGTCTTTCTTTAACGACTCCACGAAGTTCTAGTCGCTCAGCCATCTTATATTCTTACGTCGACTTTCCGGACTTTGATTCTTGCAACCATGTCTTACAACGGCTACGAAAACTTCCCTCAGCAGGATCCCGCCGCCGCTGGCGCCCCGGCTCCTGTTGATACCACCATGACCGGCCAGGCCGACCCCTCCGCCGCTCAGTTCCAGGGCCCTCCTCCTGGTGAGCCCAACGCCGCTCCCGTCCCCCAGCAGGGTGCCGATGGCAAGACTACCCTCTGGATGGGTGAGCTCGAGCCCTGGATCGACGAGAACTTCATCCGCAACCTTTGGTTCCAGATGGGTGAGCAGGTCAACGTTAAGATGATCCGTGATAAGTTCTCTGGGTAAGACACCGTAATTATCACTTGTATCCCAAGATTGTTTCTAATGTGGGTAGTAGGAGCAATGCTGGATACTGCTTCGTCGACTTCGCTTCCCCTGCCGCCGCTGCCAAGGCCCTTTCTCTGAACGGCACCCCCATGCCCAACACCAACCGGGTTTTTAAGCTCAACTGGGCTACCGGTGGCGGTCTCGCTGATCGCAGGTAAGCGAGAATCTCAATCTGTTTCCTCCCGGCTATTAACACTGACCCGTCCCAGCCGTGATGACCGTGGCCCCGAGTACTCCATCTTCGTTGGTGACCTCGGCCCTGAGGTGAACGAATACGTCCTCGTCTCCCTCTTCCAGAGCCGCTTCCCCTCTTGCAAGTCTGCCAAGATCATGACCGACCCCATCAGCGGCATGTCCCGCGGCTACGGCTTCGTCCGCTTCTCTGACGAGAACGACCAGCAGCGTGCTCTCACTGAGATGCAGGGTGTCTACTGTGGCAACCGCCCTATGCGTATCTCCACCGCTACCCCCAAGAACAAGGGTCCCGGTGTTGGCGGCAACGGTGGTGCTGCCATGGGTATGCCCGGTCCCGCTGGCATGTACCCTCCCATGGGTGGCCCTCCTATGCCCTTCTACGGTGCCCCCCAGCCGATGAACCAGTTCACAGACCCCAACAACACCACTGTCTTCGTTGGTGGTCTGTCCGGCTACGTCACTGAGGATGAGCTCCGCTCTTTCTTCCAGGGCTTCGGAGAAATCACCTACGTCAAGATCCCCCCTGGAAAGGGCTGTGGTTTCGTCCAGTTCGTCCAGCGCCACGCTGCTGAGATGGCCATCAACCAGATGCAGGGCTACCCCATTGGCAACTCCCGCGTGCGTCTGAGCTGGGGCCGCTCCCAGAAC
>PKQL01000777.1:0-11648 GCA_002916455.1 Penicillium sp. CF05 | reverse complement strand
AGGAGGATTGGGCTGGAGGTGGGGCGCGAGAATGGGCATGCACAGAAGAGTTTGTCCGTGTGCGGGTTCTGCTGCCACTGCCCGCCGATGAAGGGTGTTTCCAGCCTTCTTCTTCGTGGGAGATGGGTTCTGGGGATGAGGCGGTTTGTCGGTTGTGTGGGAGGTAGTAGGGGTTGTTGGACTCGGAGTAGTGGTGGTGATTGTCCTCGTAGGCGGGGAACGCGGCGGTGGAAATGTTGCTGGACACGGAGTTGCCATGTGATCGGCCTGCAAACATGGGCTGAGGCTCGCCAAGTTCTGACTCGGCGCTCGACCAGCGGTCTAGCTTTTCGTTTAGGAGTTCTTCTTCTGGTTGCGAGCGGCGTGAGTCGCCGTGGACGAGACCAAGTGACTCTTCTTCAGTTGCAGACTTGCGATCGGCTGCCAGGTGAGTTCGGCGTAAGATGCCACGGGGCGAGCCCGGTGTGGGTTTGACGGAAGATTCGCTGTCGGCCTTCATACGACCCATCATATTGTTGAAAGAGAATTGCCGACGGGCAGTGTTGGCGAGAGGTTCCGGTGCCAGGGATTCGGCCTTTTCGTCCGCCCATGATACAGACCGCATCGTATCACTACGCCCACGGTTTGCATTGAATGGCACCCCCAAACCTCCAGCCATACCGGCACCATGGTACTCGGCATCAGAATTGCCATTTTGTTGTGCCATGTCTGTCATTCCCACTGATTGTATGTTGGCGTCGGAGCTTTTCCCGTCTTCTGTATTTACAGCTTTCCATTGGGAAGGATGAAGCACGCTGGCAGCCCGAGACCGAATGCTATCCATGAAAGAATGACCGCTTTGCTTGGTGTTAGGTCGGTGGTTCTCCTCATCTTCGACAGCGGGAAGTCGGGACATGCCCCACGGTGGATGTTGTTTGACCGAGGGTGTTCTTGGAGTGATTGGTCGTGACATAGTCGGTCCCTCGCCAATGACAGTCTTGCGCCGGCGCAGGCCATCCCACTCAATTATCTCATTCTCGGCCGGTACTTTCAGGGTATCCTCATGCTTGTCATGGAAGAAACGGCGCGCTTCGTCTGTCTCCATAGTGCGGCGAGCAGTTGAAATGCGACGGACGATAGAAGCCGCACCACGAATGGAGTCTGCCTTGGGCTCAGACTCCGGCTCTTCTACCTCGGCAACCTCTCGAATCTGATCCAGATCGCCCTTGAAAATAGCAGCATCGGGCACGTCCTTGGCGGACTTGGATAGCTGCAGCAATACCACACCGGCACAGATTTGCAAGAACCCAATAATCACAGTTGCAATCTGGATTCCGGTACCCTTGAAGCCCTGGAACAGAATAGCGGAGGTGATAATGGTGGCGCTAGTGAACATGACATAGTAAGTCGGGGTGACCAAAGCGGCATTGAAAAGATTAAGCGCTTTCTGTATATCGGGGTTAGCACAGACATGAGACACAAAGAGAGCGAAGACGTACATTGAGATAAATAATCTCGGTCAACAGCGTCCCGATAACGAACACAAACAAGACATAGAGGAACCAATGCTTGAACTGCTCCTGGCCATTAATCTGAGCGAGAATGGCAGACCCCAAGCCCTGGGTAGCCACAACACTCAGTCCACCAACCATGCTGCAAATACTGATATAAACAAACATGCTCGACTTTCCATAGCGTGGACCAGCCCAAAGAGCCGTAAAAGCAGCTCCAACAATGATCACCCCAGCATAGACCAGAAACCCAGGCTGAATAACAAAATGCTGCATACTCTGAATATCCTTGACAGACGACTGCTCAGGCGCATTCATAGCAATAGTCACCGATCCAATAATACAACAGAAACAGCCAACCTTTCCCACGAAACTAAGCCGTTCCTTGAGGAAAATCGCCGACAGAATCGTCGTAATCACAACCGAGAGTGCACCAAGCGGCGTAACCAAAATCGCATCGACAAACGCATACGCTACAAAATTGCAGATCTCTCCAACAATCATCAGCGTCATGCCAGTCCACCACCAGAAATTCTTGAGATATCCATATCCCTCACCAGCCTCCTCATTGTACTTCACGTTCGCCTTCAGCAGTCCAATTTTCTTAACCACAAACGAGATACCGATGAAGATGCCCGATGCGACAGCCAGCGATATACCGACGGCCTTGTATACCGGTGGACGGCCTGAGGTTTCGGCGCGTGCGAGGAGGTTGTTTGCATGTGATAAGGCGGAATTGGGATCCATGATTGTGGAGGTTGGAGATTATGGCCACACTGACCAGCAGTGGGAAGAGGCGAGGTGTGTCACGGGGACAGAGAGTCGTCCGAAGACGAGACTCGGCGACTATTTGAAACACTTGGTGATGCTGCCACGATATCGATAAAGATTGGGCGTATCGCCGGGGCGACTATCAACGAGGGGCCTGCGTCAACAATGGTTCCGAGTAGAGGTGTCGCAACGACTTTTGTGATAGGGGAATAATTGTGATTTAGAATATCGGCGATCTGGGAATGCTTCTAGAAAATGTCCACGAGGAAAGGAAAAATGTGGGATTCCGCAAGGGGGGCACGTCACCCGTTGGCGCTATGACTTTCGGTGGCACTCAGATGGCAGGGATCAGATTTTGAAGGTGACAAGAAAGTAGAATCTATTTAAGACAAAGAATAGGAGTGAAGAATTGAAAAACATAAAAATCAAAGAGAAAAGAAAAAGAAAAAGAAAAAGAAAAAGAAAAGGGGAAAGGGGAAGGGGACCGGGATGAGATCGAGATACAAAACAAAGAGGCTGGGCCATGTGGGGAAAGGAGGTACCTGGTACTCCTGGTGAGGCGGGCTGGACTGCGATCGACAGGTACCTGTACTTTTTGGCATCGGTCTATTATTGCTTAACTGTGTAGTTTATGCCCTCGATATATCTTGGGATCAACAGGCAATTTACCTTGTACATGAATGCTTATGTAGATGAAAGTGCCATGCTTGTTTTTTTCTCTCTCACATAATTACTATACAGACCATCAATTCCCACATTTGGTGTCTCATAAATGTCGTCATTCATTATGCCCGAGCGAGACCAGCACTGGCCATCTTTCGCAGGGGGTCAACTAAGATAAAGAATCATAAATAGGATCGCATGCGCCCAAGACGCCCCTCTCAGCCTTAATCAACCGTCTCACCAGAGGGGTATTCAGCAGGAAAGACACAAAAACAACGTAATGCACATGTTGAAAATGAAAAAAAAAAGTAAAGAAAAGAAAAGAAAGAAAGAAAGAAAGAAAGAAAGGGGGCTCGAGATGAAAACACGTGAGTAGGGATTACCGCACGTGGTAGCTGGGCTTGCGTTGCCGGTTCACCGTTGGTGGCGGCTCGTCAACTGGGTAAGGAGGTCGGACTTTGGTGTTCGAGGTAGACGATGGTGCTTGGGAGAATAGCGGGGCGGGCATAGCCACGCCGCCGTCGTCTTCTTGAGCTGGGTAAGGGATGGGCGTCTTGGGCGGCACTGGTGGTGCCATGCCATGGAAGGTTGCAAAATACTCATCACTCCGGGTGGGCGAACTCTGTTGCTGCGAGCTTGGTCGGCTTGCAAGCTCGTGGCTTCGGCGATAATCACTGCCAGATTGCCGAGGCGAGGAAACAGATATGCTATCCTGAGGTGTTGGGTGAATCGGGAGTGTGTCTTCCGTTGGTGATGTAGTCACAACGGTTGGAATGGGGGCCGCTTGTGAAGGTGGAGGGTGGTGTGCGGAGCCAACGAACTCCGCAGGTAATTCCGCAGGTAGTTCGACAGCGAAGTGCGCAGGGGGTGGAACATGTGATTGGACGGGAGGAGAAAGTGAAAGCTCTTCAGTCTCAAGATCGAAGGATAGGTCGTCGCGATCCCCGCCAGCTGCGGCGTGGCTCGCCAGACGGCGGTTCATGCGGTCGATCTTAGCAAATCTCACACCTGCTTCTAGAATCATCTTCTTGACTTCAGGCCTGGACAGATACTGCCGTGTGTTGGTGCTGATATCGGCTAACCGGTGCCATTCATTCATACCAAACTCGCCAACCCCGACCTCGACGTTGAGGCGGAAATAATTGTCTTTGCTGACATTGCGTTTTGCGAGACGGTCTCGAAGCATATCATTGTGAATATCCTCGCAGCCCTCAATCTTCGTCATCAGCCGACGCCGCGCTTCAGCAAATGTGCCCAACGAGTCGCTGAAGAAATCCTCCCACCATTCATGTTGTCGGTTATTGGTGCCAGGTGGGCGCTTTCCAGTTCCCACACTCACAAAGACCCCAACTTCCCGACCCGGCCACTCATTCATGACAGCCTCATCAAGAACCAGCGGCGCGGGATTGAATGTGCCATGACCCTCATCAATAAAATGGTGCTGACCAATCTGGATGGGCTTGAAAGCAAGCCCCGTCGCAGATGTCGCACGTCCTGCTTGCCAGATAGTGCAGTCGAATTCAGGTGGAGGTTCCCGGCGGGAGTCGTAGGACCGTAGAAGGACAGCCGTTCCTTTACGCGGAGTGCCCTTGTACATAGCAGTAACCGCACTATTATTTTATATGAAATATCAGTAACAGCGACCCATGTTTTCACATCGTATAACTCACGTTTTCGTCCGATTTTCTCGGCTATCGTAAAGCAGCGCGTCTGGATTGCCCCAACGCAACCCATTCAGAAAAGCGGAGCCTCTTTGGCTGGTCGGGGACATTGGATGCGAAGCAGCAGCGGTGCTGAAACTGCCCCGACTAATAGAGCGTTGCGGAATAGAGGCTGGACTGTATGGCAAGCTGGTCATAGAAGCCATGGAATCACGATTAGGAGCATTCCCCGTGTCGTTTCCCTCCGTCTCGTACACTGTATGTTCCCGCACACATTCCCGGATCGCCTCCTCGAGCTTCGAGGCCTTGAACAAAGTCGAGCGGTAGGGAATACCAGCGATGGTCTTGTCGGTCTCGAATACTTTGCGAGTCATGCGCACGTATACCTCTTTGCAAGTCTCAAGATCCAGGCGGAGGCGACCGAGCATCAGCGCGATCAAGCCGCCAGTGCCGGTGCCGGCGATCAAGTCGAAGTGATCGCAGGGTTTGGGAATCTGGTCTCGACGCGGAGGTTTGCCTTCGCATTCGACATAAGTGCGGTACATGAGTTCCTGGAGGAGAATGAGCATGGAGTAACCACGAACACCACCGCCATCTGTTCAGGTCAGCTGAGTCTGATATACGCCGGGATGAGATAATACTAACCTAAAGACAGGATCCGCAGCGGAGGACCCTTGGTGGTGTCCTTGCGGCGCAGATGGGCTGGGTCCATGGCGATTGTAACAGTAATGTTTTGGAACGATTACGATCGCTCTTTTTTTTCTGCTGCGGCAGCTTACCCGCGGCGGGGCTCAGCAATGCCTTATGCACCGGATCGCGGGATAGTTGGCGCCTGATGGATCAGGTCTTGGAAAAAGAGGCAGAAGCGTCGCACGGGTGAAACACAAGTCGAATGCAGTTCTGGTTGGGGGCGTGACAGGTAAACGTGAGAGTCGCAGTTTAGTGTGGACTCGAAATAGGCAGCGGCGTACGGATGATGATTGGAGGGGCTTGAGCCACAGTCCCTGAATAGTTCGATAAGGCTGTACTGGCTTGACACAACACAAATGTACGAGTCGGACAAGTCGCTGAATAAAATCGGCAAGGGAAGACGAAACTGCAAGATCAAGCGATAATTGCAAGTTATTCTTAGAAACCGAATCCAAGTCCACTTTGACTGTTGCTTTTCCATGGATCAAGAAAGTCAGGTGACCATTTGGGGCAACTGGTGGCGGTGTCTGGTAATGACGTAATTGTGGCTGTGTGTTTAAACCACCCCAAATTAAATTGCTTTCTTCTGCTTCTCACTCGGATTTCAGCTACGGTGTAGTTGGATGCATAGGAAGAACAAGAAAAATCTGTATCGCTTCATGTCAAGGGCTTGTCAAATCAGCTACAGTTATTAATTTGTGAAAAGTTCGTCCCAGAACTTATATTATAATTCCAACCTCCAATATGACGTCAATTCCCTCGATATCTACCGGTATGTACAATACCGAGATGTCCATATTGATGTGCAACCCAAAAGTAAAATCTACCTAGATGTTTACATTTTTATATTCAATTCGTCATGCCAGGCCAATCTAAAGAACCCAATTAGCACTCGTTCCCACAATCTGCCAGAAAGGAGAAACACTCACCAAAAATAGACCTCTTAGTTCCTTTCTCAGAAACCATAACCTCATCCTCAACCCTCAGACTAACCCCCTCACCCTTCGGCTCCAAGAAAGCATACCTACCAAAGACAGGGCTATACTTTGCCCCAGAATCCACCCTGCGATCCTTCATCAACTTCTTAAGCACAGCACCAGACTCACCAGTCCCCATCTTCCCAGTCTCATAATCAACATTAAGGCTCTGACAGCGTACGCAATTCCCCGTCAGCAACAGCCTACTCGACCCACGCTCTGATCCAGTGTTCACAGTCAGCGCACCCCAAAAGTCCTCTTCGAAAGCCTCCCCAGCCCCCGAAACAACAATATTAGGCCGGAACTTCGTACGGTCCATCTCTTCCCCGTCCGGAAGCCGCGCTGAGACATTATCGACGGATGTCTCGGAGATAACCAGATAAGGCGCGCAGTCCGCAAACGTAATGCGGTCCTCGTGCTGTGCGTGCACAGTGTAAAAATAATATAGCACCAACATCAACACCACCGCACTAGCAGTGAAAATGGTGGGTGTGAGACTGCGCGCTGTTTGGGGGGTTATCCCGTCGCGGATGATTGTACCACCTTGAAGGAGTATGTTGATCGCGGATGCTACAATGAGAATTGGGAGGACCCGTTCCCATTTCCTGTCGGGATTTGTTAGGCTTTCGCGTATTGTGCGCAGTGGGGTCTTTTTGTCTTTCTTTGCTGGTGCGAGTGTGCCAAGCACCTCTCTCGAATGCGGGCCAAGGTAGGCTAGAACCACGGGGTACCCGAAGCGAGCGCTGAACCAGTCGTCGTACTCTGCGCCCATGTTGTATCCTGTTGTTGGGCTCTGGTGCATTACGATTTCGAGGGGTTTGAGGGTTTTTGGGTTGGGCTGGAGTGGGATTTCCAGTCGATTGGTTTCGTGGGGTCTGATAGCCGACTCTGCCGGAGGAGGGTGGTATGTGATAATCAATTTCCCACTGTCCTTTTCTGCCTCCGGATACTCGATGTCGGTGTGAAAGAGGGCCATCTCTGGGAAGTGCGGGACATGCATGTTCTTTAGGGTTGTGGTGCCGGAGCCATCCTCGGCTGGCATAACTTTGAGGAGCATGAAGTGGCGGTCATATTGGAAGCCGCGTGTAGTTAGGATACCCTCTGTGATTGTTGTTGGTCGGAGGGATTTAACCGGGTAAACATAGAGCTGACGGTGGATTAGCATTTTGTTTCCCGTCTTCGCAATTCCGTGTTCGTACTTGGCTGACTTTCATGATTGCAGGTGGAAAGCCTTGCTGTTGATGAAAAGAGAGCAGTATATCCTAGGTCGATGCAATCCACGGTTATGAAAATTCACTTTGGCAGGCCGATCTCGGGGAAAGGAAATGATGACATCGTTTCCCGTCTCCGTGAATTAGAGTTTGCGGAGTAAATCTGCCCATTTATTGCCAAACTTTGTATATTCTTGCATGCATACATATATAGGTAGTTATTTATCAGGTAAATTTATCTTTGAACCTGTTCATTTCTAGTCTTCAATAAGAGGCTTCAATCATATTCGTTTCGAGATCATGCAACGAGATATACAGAGGGAATAAAAAAAAAAAAGAATAAGAAAAAGAAAAAGAAAACGTCTACTGGTCCTCAGCCCACGGCAAGCTGAAGGTACCAACCCAGTCCTCGACCTCTTGGCGGAGCACAACAATCTCCGAAATCTCCTCACCCTCACCCACGTAGTCCAAGAACGCCTTGACAGTATTGGGGTTCTTGACACCGCGGGACTGAGCCGACTCACGGGCAGCCTTGTCCAGCTTCTGGGCAATGGTGACCGCACGGTCGACAATATCGGCAACGCGGGTGAAATCCTCGGGCTGGAAGCCACGGGAGGTCATGGCTGGGGTTCCTAGACGCAGACCGCCGGGCTTGAGGGCGGACTTGTCACCGGGAACGGTGTTCTTGTTGCTGGCGACACCACACAGCTCGAGAACGCGCTCAACGCGAGCACCGTCCACACCGCGGTTCTTAAGGTCCACTAGCACCAGGTGGTTGTCGGTGCCACCGGACACAATGTTGTAGCCGAGCCCACCGTTACTGGTGGAATCACCTAGTCGCCCGGCTAGAGCAGATGCGTTGCGCAATACTGTCTTCTGGTAGGCCTCGAAGTCGGTCGATTGAGCCTGCTTGAGGGCCACAGCCAGCGCGGTGATAGTGTGGTTGTGAGGGCCACCCTGGTGGCCGGGGAAGACGGATGCGTTGATTGGGTTCTCGAGGTCGTACATAATGGGGTTCCCCTTCTTGTCTGTGCTGCGCACGCCCTTACGGTAGAAGATCATAGCGCCACGCGGGCCACGCAGAGATTTGTGGGTGGTGGTGGTCACAACATCCGAGTAGGGGAAGGGAGATGGGAGCACATCGGCAGCCACAAGACCCGAGATGTGGGCCATATCGGCCAGCAAGTAGGCACCCACGGAGTCAGCGATCTCGCGCATGCGCGGGTAGTCAATCAGACGACTGTAGGCCGAGGTACCCGCGATAATCAGCTTAGGCCTGTATAGGGTGGCTGACTTCTCCAACGCGTCGTAGTCAATCAGTCCAGTTGACTCGTCAAGGCGGTAAGGGAAGGTCTCAAAGTATTTGGAGATGGCGGAAATCTTCTTGGTAGGAGTCTGATAACCGTGGGACAGGTGGCCACCGTGAGGAAGGTCCAAGCCCATGAGGCGGTCGTGGGTGTTGAGGAGGGCGGAGTAGGCCATGAGATTAGCGGGTGAGCCAGACAGAGCTGGAGTGGGTTAGTTTTCGCATATATCATTGCATCACGCCGAATGTATCATACGTTGAACGTTCACTCCCCATTCCTCCGGGTTCAGACGGAAGGTCTCCAGGGCACGCTGCTGGCACAACCGTTCAGAGGCATCAATGTGTTCATTTCCTCCATAGTACCGGGCACCGGGGTATCCCTCGGAATATTTGTCTGAATTACGGTTAGAATGTTCTGTCGGGCAAGTATAGGCGGTCACCCGGGGTACATACTTTGCATAACACTGCCTAGGGCATCGAGAACAGCTTGCGATGTGAAATTCTCAGAGGGGATCAGGTTAATGAAGTGCTTTTGACGTTGTTTCTCCTTGGGTGGTTTTAGCAGCTGGTCGGTCAATTGATGAGCTCTATCAGCGATGACGCACCTTTTGCAGAATGTTCCAAACGGCGGGGTCGGACTCCTCCAGAGAGGCCGCGAGCAACTATTCAATGGTCAGTTTACATGCTCCGATTGCCATTGAATCGATTCCGACCAACTTTGTGTTGCGTATCACGGGTGGATGTCGCTACTCCCCGCGATTGGGGGGCTAATCTGGGCACGATGGAGGCGCGAGCGGAGACAACAGCTGCCCGGGAGCTCCCAAGGGGGAGCAAGCGAGCAGCAGATCTACCACAGCGAGACAAATACATGATGAAGCCGAAGAAGGTCAACTCTCAAGCAGGGTATTATGTACTTGACCGATAGGAAAGCAACGGCTTTTAAACGACTGATGCTAGTCGGACGAGCACTGGCACCCTTTCCGTTGCCCGCGGAAAGCGGGAAAAATGCACTATTCCCGTTCGGGCTCTCCGCCTGGTCCGTGCGCCAGCTGTTGGTTTATCTTCGCTCGGCAAAATTYTTCCTTTCTTTTCTTCTTCACACAACTAAATCCAAGATGAAGAAACGGCGTCTTTTATCTGTGTCAGCACTCGTCGGTGACGGCTGGACTTCGGTCTAGCTGGCGCTGGACGGGCGCTGCTGAAAGGTCCCACGCCCCTTAACCATCCTTTTAGGGGCCAGTACCATCGGATTGGAATTGTTGTGTTGGTCCATTGCTCTGCTGTGTCAGATCCTTATCCCCATTGAACCCCTTCGTGACAACAGTTCTACAGTCGCATTGTCGACACTTCAGTACAACAAGGACATACGGTTATCGCATGCTCCGAGTGACTCTCGAGTACAGTTTCACAATATATAATCACTACTATTAGTCTTTGAAAATTATTTGGTCCCTCGATGTTCTTGTCCCGCGTTGTTCTCTTGTCCCGCGTTGTTCTCTTGTCCCGCGTTGTTCTCTTGTCCCGCGTTGTTCTCTTGTCCCGCGTTGTTCTCTTATACGTACTCCGTCCTCACAAACCACGATGTGATGATACCCAACTGCATTATCCAGCAAGCATCACGGTGTTAAATGCACAATCCAACCTTGGAAAGAACTTAACGACACATAAGCCGTGTATGTATGGAGTATGGGTTACTATTGTAGAGATAAACCGTTGCACTGAAGATCGCCAATCCACTATTGAATGAACTATGATAAGAATAGTACTGTATTGAGCTTGTTCGCCCCTATTCTGTATCCCGTCTTACATTGCTCATCACATTGAATGTGTCATTCAGTCAAACTTGATACTCGCGGTACAGTTGGCCATCACATATATCCGTCCAAACAAGATTTATAGCCAATACTACCTGGGTAGCCAGGGGAAATGACGCATAATAGCCATGAATAAAATACCCAGGTGATTTCCACTTCTTATCTCACCTGTAAAAGTTCGCTGCTCCGCTTGGTGTAGTATGCGGCAAGTCGATTAGTGACATCTGTATCTTGTGGTTTGGCCTTAAGGATCACGCTGGGTTTGAGTAAGAGCTCCACCTGCGGGATTCATGTAGTCTGTCTCTCAATGACTCTCAGCATAAACCAAACAAGATTGAGATACCCTCCTTTTGAAGCTATTGCTGAACGGCGGCACAACACATGAATGGCCAACGTGGCATGTGTATATCAGGACGAACTCCTTCATGATCAAGCAATAAGTTGAGGATTGGCTCAGAGCCTACATGTATAGCTTCCTCGAGCAGATCTAGGAGATGCATTTTCGACTTTACTTGGGAAGAGAAGTCTGACTATGAGGGATTCTATCCAGATATATATCTGTGGGTACAAACATACATGTCAACAAAGCGATTAACTGGTGCCGTACCCCGGATGACGCATCTTGCAAACGGTTTGAATGAAATTTTCAACTCTCCATTTGAACCAGATTACTTCTACAATATTGTCCTGGAGATAAAAAATGTGGGGATTCTTGCAGAAGCATGGGAAGTAATTGAGCCTCGTCAAAGAGGTCTGATTTAAGAGTCGAACTTTTCTTAATTTTTATATGTTCATCTGCCATGTATAATATTTTAAAAGTTGAAATTGTCAATCATAAGGCAGTTTCTAAGACTCTTCAACATAGAATAATAAGCCGATCAAAGCACCTAGAACTGCAATCGCCAGTGCCCAGAGAAATTGGCCCAACCCTAGCAGCCCACGAGTGCCCAAATGGGAAGGGATCCCCGGGATCATGGTTCCTCAGGGCGTGCGCTTAAGGTGAGGAAGACGCTAGGGAGGAAGTGACATTGGTCTTTATAGTAATTTGGCTGAGTAGTAAAGTAC
>PKQL01000776.1:0-11678 GCA_002916455.1 Penicillium sp. CF05 | reverse complement strand
CCGCCCCGCCCGTGGTGGTGAGCGCAGCGAGCGTGGCCGTGGTGGCCCCCGTGGTGGCGACCGTGCCCCCCGCGGTGACCGCCCTGCCCGTGGCGGTGCTGCCCCCCGTGGTAACGCTCGTGGCCCTACCGGCCCTACCGTCGACGAGAAGAACTTCCCCAGCCTCGGCGGCAACTAAATTGCCTAACCTTGTCAGGAACTCGTGCTCCCAGACACGGACGTCCTTTGCTTTCCCGACTCTTCCATCCCTTTTCTCCATCTGCTAGGTGTGCAAGTTCACCCGGAGGTGGTATCTATTGTGTCGCTTCATCTGTGATGGTTTTTATTTTCTCTTTCTATGGGGACTGGGCTTGACGGGAGTTTGGGGGATGCGAAGGATTATCCGTGCTCTGCTGGATGCAAAAACTGCCCAGATCTAAGTTTTTTTTTCTTTTCTCTTGGGAAAAGACATATTCCGGGTTGGTCTTATATGTGTTGTGTGTGTGTGTGTGTGTGTTTACATTTGCCTTCGGTGAGCAAACGCGAATTGGATGACTGAATTCGACGGGCCCATGTAATTTGAATCGATCCAGAAGAAGTCAACAAAAAAATAGGAACGCAAAGAAATCTTCAATTGAATTACGGGACAATGTCTGGTTCTTATACTCTAGAGAATTAGTATCCCATAAGATCTACCAGTGGGGTTGTACTTTGACAGGCAGATATGTACACTTTTCGGATGTATACGGACTTGCACTTGCACGGAAATAGACCAAAATCGGGCTTGTATGTAACCTTGGATCTACCAAGGTGCTATGGACTTCACCCTGTCTAAGTATATACTAATGATAATATAGCCAAAGTTGCAAAATTCTGGCCCGGGGTATGGATAAGAAAGTGAGAGAGCGACAACAGATCCACTGTGTCAACAGCCTGGCTCCATCCATGACCCCCCGCTATGACGAAATACAAGCCTCTACAGCTCACCCTCACCATGGCGGTTCCGCCCCGACATGGTGAATTCTTTCGCGGCGGACTCGGCACTCTGGGCCCAAACTGCCAAGGTCTCGTTATCAACATCGTCGAGGAAAGACAGCCCTGGCATGGCCTTTCCACCACAGGCACGCTCCAATGCTAAGAAGGCAAAATGGCCACCAATAACAGGCCGAGCGAAGAAGTTCGGACCAGGGAAGCCCCCGTCACCCTCCGTGTTGTGCAAGTCCGTGAATGGACGATCGGTGGAGGTCTCGTTGACCCACTGGGCGACAGACTCAAGGATCTCTGTACGCACAGGCTTGGAGGCGACAGCCATTGAGAAGAACTCCCAGTCGGTCTTGGTGTACAAGTGGCGGCTGTCGAGGGGCAGACCGTACTTCTGACGCACATAGTGATACCAGACAGACTGCTTCTGGTAGATGTGGCGCGGAACAAAGCCAGGTGAATCAGTATCGGTATTATCTAGGTGGAAGCAAAGCTGGGCATCGGCGTAGAGGTTGTAGATCGTTGTCCAAGAGCCATACCAGTCGTATGCAAGCTTGGCATGGGAGCCATCTCGGGACATGCCAAACTCCTCCCATTTGGCGATGTAGTCACTGGCGACTTTCTGCGGGTGTAGTTAGTCAATCCGTCATGACACACAGATAAAAGACGCTTCATACCTTGAAATAAGCAGCGTCGGCATCGTGACCGGCTACCTCAGCGATCTTGCTCATGGCGTTGATACCCACAATACCCTTGAGAGCCAGATTGGTCTGGAGAGCTAGCCAACCTGCAAAGTCATCCGTAGAAACTGTTCTCAGAATTAGCTTGGATGAATACATCATCAGTAAAAAGACAGAGAAATTTGTCCTTACGTTGGTTAGCAGGCTCAAGAGAGAACTCCACCAGATATCCTGTCCACTGTTTCCAAAGTCTATAGCTTCGCTTAACCCATTTCTCAGCCTGGTGCTGGCCTTTACTACCGCCACCCCATTTGCTGTCCTGGTGGGCAATTCCGGACACTACCTGTAGATCGCGAAGAGGGAACAGTCCAGAAGTCTCGCCTTTGGAACTTGACGAGGGCAGCCCCTGTGTTGACCAAATGGACGAGGCCGCGGTAGGGTCTTCATAGCGAAGCGAGTTCACGATAGCCAAGCCCATGATGAGGATATTACCACACTCTTCGACGGGCATGTACTCGTCCCTCCCGTCAGGATGTCCGGTGGCATTGGGGAAATGTGTACCCAAATCGTGCATCGCATACTTATTGGGATATTGTCCGCTCAGCATGTGCTCGATCAGCGGCTCCAAAAGGTACGCCAACCACCGAGGGTTCGTGTACAGGAAGAAGGGGAACGCGGGGAAGATGACATCGATAGTCTGGAAGTTGCCATTCGAGGAGATCTCCTTTAGGAACAGGATCGGGTCATCTGGGGTTCCTGAAAAGGTAGTTGCACCCATGACCTGCCGCGCACTAAGGGCAACAATGTCAACATAGTCATCGGCCCCCGATAGGTAAGCGTCATCTGCCACTTGCTGCGAGTAATTGGATGCTAGAGAGCTAGCTGCAGCGTAGTCCGTGTAATGGAAACTCAGGAGCTCCTCGGTTGTTGGGTACCAGGCTTCCCACAAGGGTCGCATCATGGTGAGCCCCCGAGATGATGCATACTGAACAACGGGGACTTGAATAAAAGCGAGAGTGAAAGTGACACTGTCATCGTAAATCTTCGATGAATGGCCAAGGTGGAAAGACTTGGAGAACGCAAAAACCGGCGCTCGATCCCGAATAGGGCGGGATTTATTATCGTTGGTGTTTCGCAGAGTTCCAGAGCTAGCGAAGCCTCGGCGCACATCAGTCGCATATCCAGACTGGAATTTAGCATCCTGTATTGTGATTAGCTGTTGATCAGTTCATTTTGACACATAGGACTTACACATGGTCCGGTGAAATGAAGAGTGCCCCATTCCGCACGGTCGCGAATCTCTGAGAGAAGAAGCTCATTCTCCCTTTGCACTTGCCATCGCTTAAGCGTAAGTCCCTCGTGCTCGGTCTTCAAATTATCTATTTCCCACTTGATCTTGCTACCGGTATCTCCGCTGACCCAGCGGCCATCAACATCCATATAGATGCTGACGTCGACATCGCCTTGGACATCGATTGTGACATACGAGGCCGGAATTGACTGACGCAGAGTTGAAGTCGGTGTAATGGGTGAAAGGAATGAAACTGTAATGTCGAGAGGGTTTCCGGTACCAGTGTCAATGTGGTAGGTCAGGTTGGTCGTTGAGGCATCATAGTTCAGGCCAAGGTATTTGGGGAACTTGGTCTTGTAGCTGTCATTTGTTAGTATCTAAATGCCTCACAAACGAGTACTTTTCAAATACATACTCTGATTTACCATCAAAGGATTCATGAGGCTTGCCAAGTAGAGGGTAAACGGTTTTCTGACTTGGAAGGTGAGCCATTAAAGAAAGGCCCACCTCCTCTCCAGTGTAGAACATGGGCCATTTTGACCAAGGTGCATCCCGAGCATTGGCGAGCCAGGTGCTGAGATATGGATTTCGTACGACCAAGGGGATTACGGGTGGAGTGAGCGTAGATGCGATACTAACCGCTGCCTGGAAGACAGCAGCCAGGACCACAAGTGACAGCTGCATGGTCACACTTCTGAAGGTGACACACAGTCCAGTCCAATATAATTATAGCAATAATAGTTGAGGTCGTGTAACGAATGTGTAAGAGAGAGAGAGAGAGTTGTAGTGTTGGAGAAAGCAGAGGATCAAAAGGATCAAGAGGATCAAGGGAGAGAGAGAGAATGTTGGATGAATGCGGGGAAGGGAAGGATCAACGTTGGAAGTTCCTTGGCCTTGAAAGTTGATACTGAGATGATTTACAATTTAAGGGTTGCTCTGTTTATTCTCTTTTTCTTTTCTTTTTTTTTTAATCCTACTATTTCTCATTTATTAGTATACTAGAAGTTAGCCCTAAAAGTTTTCCTTCTCATTGGATGATGTCATGCGGAGAGAGCACTATCTAATCAATTACATACCTCCAGGGCTATATGTACTTACTATACCTATTATGAGAATTATATATATTATATATTGCACATCTAGTATACCTTTATTGAATTGCAAGTAGAACATGACCAGAAATCAGTCAAATGCAGCATAGGTTGAACGAAAAATGCTGTTATCGATCTATACTAAACTGGAGGCCTGAGAAACCGAGAAACCAGGCCAATATCCACCTCAAGGTATTCTATCTACATATTCAAAAAAACAAAAAAAAAAAAATTGGAGGAAAACCTTGACGAGAAAAGCAGATTTAAGTTATTTCCATATTTGGATAACTGTTGATGCTGTTTGTCTCGATTTTCCAGGCTTGGTTATACTATATGGATATTCTACCTAGGTAGTTACAATATGTTAGTCGTTGGTCGGGGATCTTATATAAACCACCTGGGCACTAAATAAATGCTACTTATGGCATCACCTTGATTAGAGCAGATACAAAAAGGGGAAAAAAAAAAGGAAGCTAGTCATGCACCTGGATGCATGGATTCTGTAATGGTATTGACCACAAAGGCATTGTTCACGATATGCACCAGGTCTACCACGGGCTATTATCTTGTCTCCAACTAACTGTACTACTACATACATCTTACCATTTTGATACTCCTAGACCCTTACTCAAGTAAAAGCATAAATAACATTACTGTTTTCCTCCTGGAATTTGACCATAGACCGCGCGCTCGTGGGGGTGCCTAACCCTTGTGGATCCAGGACACGAAAAAGCACAGAGTGGACGCGCCCCAGGCCGGGGTTGAGCACTCGGTGTTCGATAGTATTGTAATCTTTATAACCCCTAGAAAAGCAAATTGGAACCATAGGATACATAAAGAGACCCTAAAAGACCTTGCATCTTCAATATCAAAAGGCCATATAGTCATATATGGGTATATGGGAACGTCGAGAAGCCAATGTCATACGCGCCTATAGAATGACATATAACAATTAACCGTTATAAAACATTCTAAACCAAACCAATAGTACTAATAGTATCAAAATATCAAAACAATAGCAATGTCCAAATCGAACTCCAAATTGAAATTCAAATCGAAATTCCAAACGCGTGCTCAACACGCCCGTGTGGAGCCCAAGTCCGTGCTCTATACAAGGCTAGTAAGTTAACTAAACGCGATCGACGCGCGAGACCGTTTTTCCTTTTCCAGTTCGACTCTCTACCTTCTACTTCCTATCTTATACCTACCTCTCAACTTTCTACTTCCAATTGTGATTGCAAATTCTCTTTGCACATCGCATTGGTCCGCGTCAACACAGTTCCCCGCAGCACTTCCGGCTTCTACTATCTCGACCTTCTATTCCTCTCAACCCTCCCCTCGAACTCACCCGGGAGCTGCTCTAAAGCTTCATAATGAATTCCACTTCAGTGCAATTCAGTCCGATCAAGGACGGGCGACGAATTCTCGGCGAGAAAGACTCAAACGCGTGTTTATCCCCCGCCACACACGCCAAACCATCATTCCCGGCCATTGGGACCCCAGTCAAGCGGATATCGACTGCTACCTCACCTAAGAAGCTCCTCCCCTCCCCTATTTTTGCAGGCCAAAAACGCACACGGGATCAAGTGGATGAGATGGAAGACCACCTCGGACACGTGCAGGCGCGGGAATCCTCTCCGCAGCCCGGCGTCCAATCTACTCTAAATGATGATATGCAAAGCCAGGTAAGCCCATGCAAGCCAGACAAAGAAGTCCCGAGAATGATTCAATCCAAAGCTAACCCTATAATGCGCGAATAACAGATCAACCAAACCCCCACACCACAAAACTCACAACCCGAGCGCGACCAAACACAAGATCTAATGGACACCAACCAATCTTTCAATGTGCCCAGCACCCCCGAGCAAGAAACGCGTAGCGTTATCTCAGACTCGGACGCCCGCAAAATGTTCATCCAACAAGTATGCGAACCATGATATCAGTATCAAACACCTTCCCCAGCAGGCAGTTTCTAACAATTGAAAAGAAAGCAAGCCTTCTCCGATCAAGACTACAGAGCGCGATGCGCAATGTGACAGACCACCAATTCGACCGCCGGCTCTCCGAGCTAGAAGCCCACAGCCGCAAATGCCCACGGCTCTCACTCTCCGTCCTCTCCACACCACCCCTCTCATCTCGCAAACACTTCACATCTTTCTCATCCTCGCAAATGAAGACACCCCGCATCGGCTGCGCTGGCTTCACTTCCACCCCCTCCCACAGCACGCCCGATCTTCCAGGCCGGCCTTCCCCATTGTCTTCCAGCGTTGTTCAGCAACGCACAAAGTCACACGCGCAACGAACACCGCCTCGTGGGCTCGGCTCACCAATGCAGCTGAGTAGTCCTCCAGCTACGGTTATTCGCCGTGAAGCTGATAGGGAAACAAGCATGGGTCCAAGAGCCGAACTCGGCATAAATGATGTGGACGCCATGTCGCCGTCACAGCGAGGTGACGCGGTCGATGGGTTATTGAAACTCATGAGTACGGCCGGCAATCAAAGTTCGGACTCGTGGACTGGATGATTCGGCTGCATTGTCTTCTCTTCTGTGTTGATATTCCTTTCAGACTATTGCTTGCTGTGTGGGGCATGTCTGAGTGAATAAGTCGCATTGCAATGGATATCAGCCATTTCCCAAAGCAATGCATTGCATGATGTGCAGAATCAAACGAGCATATCGAGATACGTTGATATACTTCAAGTGCTGGTCCTAGCATGACAACGGGTTATTCAATTTTGGAAGCATGCAGCATTAGAATAATTTGTCTATACGTTGCGATCAATGATACCATTTGTGCATTTGAATAGTTATCAGTTCTCCTCCTAACACCAGTGTACAAGGTTGAGATATACCTACATGGGTAGCTTCTCGTACATTGAGACGTTGAACGGTACACTTTAGGTCCAACCCTAGGAAGAAAATCGCTAAATATAACAATTCATTCAAGGTAGATAGCACCCATCTAATAAGACGTCCCTCAGCGGACCTTCTTCAACTTATTACGCTTCCGTCCAAGGATATCACGACCCTCATCAATCTCACCCGCAGCCTCACGCTTCGCTGAGCCAACCTCTTTAAGCAAACCGGTTCTAACAACACGGCTCTCAATATTGACACCTTCCTGCGCGAACTCCTCCATCTGCCTACCAACCCGCTCCTCAATAGCAAGAACGAGCTCAACATCACGCTGACCAACAAGAGTGGTAGCCTCACCACTCCGGCCCGCACGCGCAGTACGACCAACACGGTGCACATAATCATCCGGGTTCCGCGGCACTTCGTAATTGATAACCAGCTCTACGGATGGGATATCGAGACCACGCGAAGCAACGTCCGTAGCAACCAAGACACGGGCAGCCGTGGCTCGGAAACGAGCCAGGTTAGCCGTGCGCTCGGATTGGGGGAGGATACTGTGGAGGGATGTGACGCGGTGGCCGAGGCGGCGGAGGGTGCGTTCTAGCAGATCGCATGTTTTGGTATGGTTGCAGAAGACGATGACTGGCTTAGTGACGTTTACTTCAGTGGAGAGCAGCGCGTGCAGGAAGGCCTCGCGGTGCGTCATGGGGACCTTTAGGTATGTCTGCTTGAGGGTTGGCGGGATCTTGCCTTGGTTTTCGGTGCCGATCTCGGTCATGAAGATCGGTGGCTTGTTGCCTGCTGCTGGCATGGACTTCAATGCCCGCACTTCGGCGGTCATGGTCGCTGTGAATAGCAGCGTTTGACGCTCCGCGGATGGCGGAAGTGCTCCGAGACATGTCTCCACGTCTGGTAGCATGCTTCCTGGCCCACTGGCGAGCAGGCGATCGGCTTCATCGAGAACAACCATTTTGACGCGGCGGAGACCGGCCACTGTGTCTTCTCCAGATGTCTTGATGTGATCGGCTAGTCGGCCGGGTGTTGCGATAACTACGTGCGGCCGGCTGGCAAGTTCAATAGCCTGCTGGCGCATATCCATGCCCCCGACGACAAGGATAGGCTTCATATTTTGCGGGGCGGAAACGGCCCTGAATTGTTCGTAGATCTGGAGTGCAAGCTCACTAGACAGAGAAAATAAGGTCAGTCAGTAAAGACGAAAGATAAAACTCATATCCACCATGAACATACCGAGTTGGGGTCAAAACCAAAGCGTAGATCCCGAATGGATTCCGCGCCCACTGCTGCATAATCGGAACCGCAAATGCCATAGTTTTTCCGGAACCAGTGCGGCTTCCACCAATACAATCCTTCCCTTTGAGGATCTCAGGAATACAAGCCTTCTGAATAGCAGTTGGCCGTTTGATCGCCATTGTGGCCAACGAAGAGACAAGCCAAGGTGCAACATCCAATTCTGCGAAAGTGGACAGTCCACTCTGTTTACCAAGCTCAATTGCATCGCTAATAAGAACTGGTTCCTCTTCCTTTGACACAGGCTCCTTCTCTACCTCGCCCTTCCTCTTGATACGAGAGAGGGTGGGGAGCGGCACAGGTGCGACGTATGAGTCGTTGGACGACTCTGAGAGACGGCGTCGCTTGGGGGCTCGGTCGTCGACATCGGGCTGTTCCACATCGGAATTATCGGACACATCAGAGTCCTCGAACTCTGGATTCTCTGTGATCGGGGGCGCCATCTTGTTTGCGACTGTCTATCAGGACGAAATAATTTTGCGGCAGAAAAAGTTATCTCCAACAAGCGGTGGGAGGTCGGCAGCCTTGTTTGTAAGGCACTACGTATATATCAAAGGGCCTTGGATTTAACTACATAACTACATACATCATAGTTAGCCAAATAACTGGGATTTAACTAATAATAGACACCGATTGGTCTTCAGTCTGTATAGCAATAATTAATTCCTGAAGCGTCGAACAAGTTATGTGTACTGCTGGAGAAATCAGGCATCAGTCAATATTCCAAGCAGTACGATCGAATGATGTATAATACGGTGAAAACGACAACATAAATGAATATAATGCAAGCAACTTTGTATTGCATATAGGCTATCATACCACCATTAGTCTACCCTGCTAACAGTGCTCCTTCTGCGCGAAACCCGAGAGGCGAGCTCATACGCCTCACCTCGCTCAAGGTCATCATCTTCGACTGCAGATTCCGGAGACGTTGAGGATCGGCTTCTCAGAACCCCATCACATCCACTCAAATACTCCTCCCGGGCACCGCTGGCCACAGCTTCATCGTAGTCCTCCATCCCGTGGTTGCCGCCGACACTTTCCATTGTGAATGGACTAGCTGTCGGTCCATCGAGTGCTGCAAGCTCCTCGCGGGTGAACCATTTAGGAAGCAGGAACGAGCGTACCGGGATCAGAAGGAGAATAATAACAGGGAACCCGATGGCAGCGATGGTCTGAGTGATAGCGAAAGTTGCACCAAAGCCAAACAGTTCAAGAGCGACAAAGGCCCAAATGGCTGAACGGCGCTCGATTCGCTTAAGAGGATTCGACGCAGAGGTAAACTTCTTGTCTTCGGCGAGGAAGATCAGCTTTTGCGTAACGCCATTGCCCTGTAGAGCCTGGACACCCATGACGAAGAACAGACCAGCCATGACACCCTGTGGAATCAAATGGAGCACGATAAGGAGGGGTCCAGTCATTGTTCCCAGTGTCAACAGTCCCTGTGCAAAGTTGCTGAATCGCTGTTCTACTACGTGGTCTGTTACCCGGATGGCTTTGCCCTTATTTGTGTCGTCTTCGTCTGTGACCTGACGAGTAACGCAGAGGGCGGCAGTGTGGAAGGGGGCCTGAGGAATCAGACCATTGGGGAATGGTACTCCTAGAATTCCAGCCACAAATGTTGTGAGACCGAGTAGCCAAATATCCCAGTGGAAGCCAGCTGGCTTTCGAAGAGGAAATTCGGTTCCTTGGGCAATGAGAGACGACACTGGAAGGAATGCGTCAGTCATAAAATCCACTGTAAATCGATGTAGAGTACTCACCATTGTGATCAAAGTAAAATAGGATTGTGAGAAGAAGCGCAAACGGGATGGCAAGGAAGATATCTCCGGTGCTGATATCCCAGAAACGCACAAGCCAGGACCGGTCAGTTGTAGGAAAGAAAGCCTTGCTAGTAGGGAGGGTGGCGATGTTGACATCCCTCATCTGACCAATGTATACAAAGCCGGTAAAAAAGATGATGGTCAAAGGTGTACCATAGTCCTCAAGGAATTTCCGAATGAATCGCTTGAAAAGATGGCTGTTGCCCAGTTCTCCACAGATCCATGCACACATTAGGACAAGTAGTGCAACCATAATGCTCAGGTAAGCAGAGGCCTCTCCCACGGAGCCCCATTGCCTGGTGAGGACTTGAATGCCCTTTTGGATATAGATGCATGCAACGTAGAATCCAAAGATGTCGCACGAGAACCGAGTGACATAGGTCAGGGCGTTGCAGGAATTAGTGATGGCCAGGACCCAGTGCATAATCAAAGACCAGCTACAATGGATGTCAGCAAAGTCAGTGATCCAAGATTATAAGAAACTTACATCCCAATCCAGCACATGAATGCAAGATACGGTGTCCCTCGAGGAGCCATGATGTCATAGACAGTATAGTTGAACACGGTGATGGGACCTAATTCCTCAGTTAGAGTCTTCAAGATCACGTATTTCCAGGTTTCTTACCAGTAACACCGACAATGACCAACGGCTGAGCTGCAAAAAGTGAAAACACAATTGCACCAAGAACAGAAGCAAGGAGAACTTCATTAACACCATAGCTCTGACTTGTCTTCTCGAACATATCTAACGAGAAGGCCAGAGCAGGTAAGATACTACACTGACTGTGAGCAAATGAAACAGCGCGCCGAAGAAAAGATATTGATCGATATCCAATCAGAGCGAGCATACTTAGCAAAATACATATAGACCGTAGCAGGGATGACACGATAATCCCATGCATCAGTCCAATCGCTCCAGTAGTATGGTGCTCTGCGCTTGACGTCGTTGATCATTCCACGGAACAAGTAGACGTGCCACCATTTCTCCTGAGCAGAGTGCACCGGTGCTGTCGTGGATGCACGGCGCTGCGAGTTTTCTTGCGCTCCGTCTTGTCGACGTGCGGTACCATGATCAGATCTACTTGACCGCGCTGAGCGCACGGATGATAGCCGCTGCGACTGCCGAGGAGTTTTCCGCTGAGCGGACGTGGAAGCTTGCATGTTGGGTCCCGGGAGGGATAAATCCCCGTGTGACGATACTTGCATATGCAATGGTAGGATGAATCTGATGCTTCGGTGTAATACGACTGGTATGAGTTTATGAAGAGTCAGGTACTTGTACTGATACGCAAAGAAATACAAGAGGGCATCAATTCAGACGAAATTGAAGGGAGCTTGATTTTGCGGAGAAATGTTGGAGCTGAGGCCAAGACCAGTAAGTGGGGCCTGAGGCACCACTTCTCGTTAGGATCTTCCCAGTCTACGTTCATCTACGAGTGTACGGGGCAATCCTACATTGAAGTCAAGATGAACTAAAAGGATTAGTCGTATTAATCAAAACTGCATAGGAAGGAGCAACTATGGAGTTATTGGAGCAATTGTTAGCGAGCCGTGGGCTTCTGAAATCAATCCTGCTTGGATTATTTCAAAGCCCCCATAGCTAATTTCTTCACGCATGGACAAATTTGAATCGAGATCACTTTTTCACTGCTAAGGTGAGGTTATCAC
>PKQL01000775.1:0-11719 GCA_002916455.1 Penicillium sp. CF05 | reverse complement strand
AGGGGAAGGGGAAAGGGGATGCTGGAGGGGGAGGCGCGGTGAATAGGAAGCCGACATTTCTTGGGCACATCTTCGATCTAGACGGGATGCTTAATCTATTAACCCACGGTGAGCCATTTTTCAGTATTTCATTCTCTTGCTGCACGGTGAAGATGCAGTAGCATAAGAGTATCTGAGAAGTTGCGTTGCTCACTTGCCTGTGATATTATTTGTGCACGGCCGTTGATGGGAAATGTCAAAAAGGGCTTTCGATTATGTATTTGTCTGCCCGTATAAGCAAATTAATTCAACTTCCTCTAGTTGGATACCTGTTGTTGAGTCCTGGGTGCGAGGCGTGAGCTTGRGGAGAGAAGAGATGAACCGCTGACTGTCAGTTTTAGGTAAGTCAGACTCACCTGGGCCACCTACTTTCYACCCTTCCTAAAGCATCCGACCATCCTAGCCCTGCTTGCCTCATGCCACCATTAGTCCTCCTACCATCAGATACAATCCATCCCCAGTTGCAATGTCACTTCTGCACGGTTTCTCTTCTGCTATGCTCAAACTTACTGAATCATCCAACTTCCCCCCGACTAAAGCTCTTCGCACCTGAGTCGGAAACGTCTTAGCCATCAAGATATGACATCTTACTCCGAACTTTGGCTGGACTGGTTTGGACTTTATTGTTTGATTGCAATTTGTTGGTCCAAATGATAATTTTCAGGCCCATCGAACTACTGACCTCTCCCATCTGTCTCTTCGTCAAACGATCGCTTGTCTTTACTCGACCAAGATGCCGTATAGCACAAGGGTCAGCACACTACCCCAATGTTATATGCTTCCAACAAAGGGATCCTCTACACGACTGGTGAGATGGTTTGGTGTGTCTTGAAGGCGCTAGTCAGACCCCCGGCCAGAAGCCCTGCGGCTCCAGTGGGAGATAGCTCGCGCGCGTTGTTGATCCAAGATAAGTTGAGGTAAGCCCCCTCTGTTTAATCTGACAAATATCGTACCATACTCTGACTCTATCTCTTCTGCTCAAAAGGATGTCGCTGAATACCCTAAGCTGGAATCTACGCCTATCCAATCTTCTACCACGGTCTATGATTCTTGCCCGCAGAATATCCATACCCCACAAAGCCCGTTCCTTTATCCTCTTACTCTGCTGTGTAGTAGAGCCACTCCGAGATGGCACGACTGAAAAATCGAAGGGGAGGGCGAAGGGCTATATCGCCAACCCCTCGAAACACGTTATTCCAGAGGTTGAACTTCCAAGGTCCACCGTGGACTTAGCTACTACGGTACTATGGGAGAAGTACTCTATCACACACTGCACGAAGATGGTAAAAAAAGCATTGACGTGGGAAGCTAAAGCGTTTATTCCATGGCTAAACCGATATCTGGATAGAGTCACAGATATCCGACATGTTGCTGGTAAGCCTGAAAGCACATATTTCTCATGTCGATATTGTCGACTTCTTCAAATGTGCATCCAGAGGCATTCCTCTGACCTGACTGCTTGATCCCGCGTAGGTCCCGAACAACAAGGTTTCCATATCTCTCTTCTCCATATCACCGCATATCACCATTTGGCTTATGTGGCCTTGCTGGCGGAAGCTTTAGTTGGGCACTTCATAGCTGTCAGTCTGGGTTAGGCCAATACCTATCCTGAGTTAGGTATGAATCCCATGAATTGAAAACTCCCCGACTGTGCGGCTAGACGATCCAACTTCTGCCATATACTGAAAACTAGAATATTTCTTCGGAATGCAAAAGACCCGAAGACGGAATATGGTATCCTTGTCGTGAGCGGAAAACATCACAACAAGGACAAGGTCCAATTGCCACAACATCATCGTATGCTGAGCTGACTTTGCATCCTCACCCAGCTCATGCTCCTGGCTCTAGGGCTGAGCATTACGTACACGCCTCACTCTCTCTCGTCCAGCAACAAAATATTCCACCAAAATTCATTTCACCATCAATTGATTGATCCACATTGTTGGTCACCTGGGTACATTTTATTGACGCCACGAAGATGTGCCGCGTTATTCCACTTTCAGGGAAGCGCTCAGTGGCCACAGTGGGAGGCCTAGTACGGCAGACACAAGGAATTAACAGGACACCGGGTCATTGTCCTCACGCTGGGAACTGGTTATAGCTTGGAATAGCCGAAGTAGCGGCTGTTGCGCCGACTTGCCGCACTGTTTGAACTCCCAAATATGAGGCTGGAGGAATGGAATACCGGGATGCTGATCGTAGCGCTTGCGGTATGAAGCGAAATTGTGGCTTGAGTCTATGAGAGGCAAAACTTTGGGCGGGATCAAAGAGGTAGAAGTAACAACAGTCCGACTGGCGTCGAAAGCACGGAATGTATTAGATCCGACCGCAATATATTTGCAAAGGCCGTCTAGTATAGCCATTAGAGAATAATAGTTGCGCGCCTCATAAAGCTCCTGTGAGAAAACAAATTAAATTTCAGTTTCTTGGTATGTTTGATAGTTGGAGTCCTTACCAATGTGCAGGTCTGAAGGTGCGGAACTAGGTCCGACAGTCCAGAGCAGCATTCCAACACAGAATTGCTTAGCACTTGCCAATGGATGAGGGGTTCCAAAACCATAGCCTCTTCCGCTATTAGTGTCTCTCGCGACAGTCTCTCAAATAAACATTTATCCGTCTGTGTCAAGGCTGTTGCCAAATCGGTCGCTGACGAAGAAAGGCAGTCTTCCAACAGAGGAAGAGAAGTTTCGAAGGGTGCGAACCAATTCATCTGGTCAGAGTGTCTGTATGCTTTCTGGAAACGTACAGCAAGGACACTGAGAACCTTGAATATAGTTGATAGGCTGGAGGAATGGTTTTTGAACAGTTGCTGAATTGGGGCTGCGATGAATGCAAATCCTGGGGTATTACGTGAAGAAATATTGTGCTTGCCGTCAAGCTGGATGGCCATGATGCACTGTGCAAGGGCTTGGTGGGCAAAGGGGCTCCGGTCCCGTAGGTGCTATGTGAAACAATTAGTCGATTGTCATATGGCGGAGTATGCAGATTATTCATTTTGAGCTTCATGGATCACCAACCTTCTCTACTTCTAAATAAAGCAGAAGTTCCTCCGGGTACATGTGTAGATGATTCACAAGAATACCATATAATGATGTATGCTGCTGCAAGAACCACTCTACTGACACGGCTTTGTATCCAAGAGCGGAGCGTACGATATCCTCAAAAGCGATCTGCTGGAAATGGGAATAACTCTCTGCCCCAATTTCTAGAGCAATTGTTCTAGGGTCCGATGAACCCCCTGATATAGTGGGTATCCAGTTCCATGTAAGTAATGGACGTTGCGGGATACTAGATCGGAGCAGGATCTCTTCCACTTTCTGCGGATGTGACAACTCTGATAGGCGGCAATGCTCGTACGGCTTTGACGCCGCAAGGAGGAAATCATTGATGAACTGCATATTACGACTCAGCAGTGAGCTTCGCGGAGAAGATTCGTCGTGGAATAGCCCAAATCGGATCGCTTGACTGATATCATTGAAATCGTAAGCCCATAGCATGTTGATTGCCTCATCTTCCCACCATCGATATGCGACGCAAAATTGAGGAATCGCCACATTAGGCCGAAAGACAAACGGGAATGACCCCATATCCACGGGGGGAGCGCTTCCCGTTGGGATTTGCATCATTTGAGACAAAGTCGGCAGCACTGAGTTGGTGGTATCCTGGAGGTGGGGGATATGTCGGCAGACCCAGGGATAGAGAGAGTTCCATCCATCTACCTATATTTTAATTTACCGCTAGTCACCTTGTGTGTAGGAGTGGTCTGTATCGGAAATACCGTCGACGACCACACTTGGGCCTGGTGTAGCGTTTTGACAATATATGGCGAGACCGGAGGGGGGCGCGGAGTTAGCCAAGGCAAAGCCCACGCCCCGAAGTTAGCTAGCATGCCGTGTTGAGCCAATATTCCAAATAGTTGCCCTCATATCTGGTTCCCATTAGCACATTGGGGATGGTATGAAATCTGAACCATACCCGATTGGGAATATCCTCCAAGCCAGAATTCCTCCGCCCCTTGCGACCTTTGATTTTTCCCAAGCACCATAATTCCTTGCATCTGGGTCTCACGTATTACAATAGAAGGGAAACTCAAGCTTGTTGGGTAGGTATTTTGCCCGCAGCATGTCGAGATCTAGGACCGATACGCTTTGCCCGCCCCACTAGGGGTGTTACCAAGTGACTTGCAGGCCTATGTGATAACCGAAAATTTGTACCAACTGTGTGCCTGTATTTAAATTGATAAGTGGGTTTAGTCCGCGCCTAAGGAATGTAGGATTTCATGTGGAGTTGATAGGGTTGTGTTATTCCTGGTGTAGACCATGGAGATGCTGGTGAGAAAAACATGGATATTAGGGGGCTCAACGGTTAGTTACTAAAACCAACAAATGGGAAAAGCGGCCCACGTATTATTATTTTGAGATTCTCAAGGCAATCATGTTGTTGAGCATTTTGGGTCCCACTGTTATTGTTGTAAGGCCTCTTAAAGTGAATCTTTTGACACCATTTGCATCATAAGGTAGCTTGTATTTCCGCACCTTTTGGAAACATAGCCATTACGTCATTTAACATGTCAGGGCTACGACTAATGCAGAATCATTCATACAAAGTCGACGTTAGTGGCACGCTCATGGGAAATAATGGCTGATTTCTCCGCGGGCAGTCGACTTTGAGATACCCTCTGTTATTGTAAAAGCTCTGGGAGAGTGGCTACCTCATCAAGATAGGGAAGATCTTCGAAGGTATCCGTAACACATGAACACCAGACCTGGAATGCACTTTCTTTGTCCTGGATCGGATATCGCTACCCAGGGCTTAATCTTGGCTAACGTGGTGATCAAAGCACATGCAAGTTACGATGTTGAAGTATATCAAAGCAGCCCCCCAGGGTGCTGATGGTCAGTTTGGTTAATTTAAATCTCACTTCCTCTCGCGAGACCATGTCGACATGCACGACATATGCCTCCATGTGGATCATTCCAAGCAGTTCTTCTTCTAACTTTTAAAACACGTAGACTTCCGCGAGCATCATCGCAGCTAGCACTAGACCGCTTCCTCAGCCATACTTTCCCAAAGCACCGGGGCTAGAAATTTTCAAAGTCATGCGAACACGGCCTTTTGAAAGACCTAGTAATGGCGCTAAGTGGGACTCCATTTGACCCGTAATTGGATGCAAGCAGGGGTTGGCGTGTACCCTTATAAAATTGAACTTTAAGCCATGAACTAGGCTAGTTGCGTTGGGAAAGACATGTAGTCGGAGCGAAGGTTCAGACCAAAAATTCGAGGCCGATCGGGGCAACATCGGAACACCTGGTTTAGGCAAGAGTTCCTCCTATCGGACTATCCACTGGCCCCTTACGAGACCGTCTCCAGGGTTATTTCGCTTGCGATGGGCGTATTTAATACCGCCTTTTAAGCCAGAAGGGATAACCAATCCCATGTGCAAGAATACAGATAACGCCTTCGAATTCGTTTTGATCTGAAGGCAGGATATAAACTACTTCCCACTCGTCAGGTCTGCTGCGTGGAATTGCTCACAGGTAACCCACCCTTGGCCTACTTGGGCAATCAAGACTATTAACTAAACTTATGATTGCGACAGTATGTACCATGACGAAAATTCATCCAGTGGGAGCACAACCTACCCACTCGTGGGAGTCCCAATAGACTACCCGTGTGGCCTAACACCCGCTCCGTTGGTGGACTCGGCTCCTGCAGTCGGCCCAGCGAGTGATGTTTGTTGGAGCTTTGAGCAAGCACAAAACTGGACGATAACACTCGCGTCGCCAACCGTCACACTGTCTCCCCCACCCGATTCCGAGATATCGAGAAATAAGACCTCGACCGCCGCACGAATCAGCGTCCACTTTGCCTCCGGTGCAGCCTGGCAAAGAGGAACAGCACAGCCAGCACCGGAAATTGGGGAGAAGAAAACACTCGAAGGGCCACAGACAGTTAGATCAAGGACACCTCAAGAAGACAGCCAGAAGCGCGATTCGAACGGCATCTGAGGTTACGGATACGACCAAGAAGCAAGTGAGAGTTGGCAGAATGAGGTATGTACGGCTGGACTCTCTAACTGGTAACCCGGGAAATGGCTAAGTCGCCTATTACAGCAGAGCGAAACCCCCGAAAGCTCCGGGGGGTGATTCAGCCACACAAGGCCCATGCCCTTGGTCGCCTGATTGCTCTTCAAATTATCCGGAGGATAGTTCTCAAGCTTCAGTAGGGGCTCTTCAGAGAGCCTTGAAGGCCCAGGTATGTCAATCACTTGAGGTTTTGCGTGAGATCGCCAAGGAGTTCCGCGCCTTCAACTTGGGGCTTGAGACGGTTGATGACTGGGTGGCAGAGATCAAGGAAGTTGACGAAACATTGATCCCCGTCCCATCAAGCACCGCGGTCCAGTTACTTGTTCCTTTCGAAAAGCTAAACTTTATCCTCACGAAATGTATTACAGCTTCAGGACCCAAGCGAGACTTTATTGTCAGGGACCAGGCACTGGAGTTGTTGAAATATGTACAGACCTATGCGGATGAGTATCACCTGTTTAAAAACCCGCGGGTCCATCTTGACATTGGTAGGTATATAGAAAGACTCAACCAAGGCAAAGATAATGAGATGGGTAAATGATGTTGTTCTCCCGGGAGGTCGCGCATAGTCCTTTGCTGTATACGAGTCATTTTCTGCCTAATTTGTCTTCAAAATTGAGATCTCTCTGGAGTGTTCATTGCATGTCACGTACTGAAGATGCTTAATGCCCTTCTGTCAGTAATGGAGACATTACCGCTGCTTTTCTGCTGTTCCAGGCGTTCCCGCCACTTGCCTTTTGAGCCATAGGATGCATATCGCGCAGTCCAATAACTCTAGGCCCGGGAATATGCTTGTATATAATTGCTGTCATGGCAGCCCCCATTCTTTGGAAATGCGGAGGCATTCAACCTTACTTTCGCATCCCGATTACTACCTTGCCGACGAACATGAGTATACTTGTTGCTCGGTTTCATTGTTCGTATAGTAGAGGGTATGTTAGGTCGGTACGATTCGCTCACGTAAACACCCTGCTAGAATACCAAGACCATTAGCTCGAGGCTTTCACTTTGGGTACGCACTGAGAGACTCGACAAACTGGTTGCGTTATGTCTCCATTGGACAGGTTCCACCTCATCTGGCGCTCGGTATAGGGCCCTCTTGTGCTAGTTTGGCAATTGGGTAGGAAGCCATCTCGTCGTGTACAGATAATAAGTCCAGCTAAGCTTAGATATGTAAGAAATGGGAAGCAAGTCTCGGGGAATAATAGGAAGAGAACGTGCCTGAGTTTCACTCACCGTCAATCAAGAAAATTCTTGATTTCCTCCTCCACAGCAAGCCTTGTATCAGGATTATATATGCTGGCTGTACAGGCAAGTCGTAGTAGCCTAAAAGGATCTCAGAAGTTTCTCGCTTGCATAGGATGTGGTCCGTGGACGGCAGATGCCGAATGGTGTTCTCTGGTAGCATGTGGGCTCTTCAAAGGAACAAAAGGTCTCGATCTGTTAGGGTTGTGATACGTTGTTGAATAAGCCAGGGAATGCGAGGAAGGAAGGTCGGGGAAAGGAGAAATGCATCACTGACTGTCTGTTTTAGGTAAGGCAGATTTGGGTCCTCTGCCCTCCACCTTACCCTGACGCGGGCACCTGACTATTCTGGCCTTCCTTGTCTCCTGCCACCACCAGTTCGCCCTAATTAGATAAAGTCCATGCCCGTGTTACAATTTCACTTTCTCTCGGTATCCTTCCCGGTAAGTGCGAGCTCACCGAATCTTCCAAACCTGTACCTACCAAAGGTCTTCGGGCTCAAGCCTAAAGGCTACCCACCAAGATCCTTTGCTACCAAACGTTCCTAAGGCTGATTCGAAACGCAATCTAGTATTTTCTTATCCTAGTTCGAACAATAGCAATCTTCAGACCTACCAGACTCTAGCCTCCCCCGTCCATCCTTCCGTCACAGGAACGTCGCGCATGATTGCTCGACTTTGTTCGACCGAAGTACTGTATAAAGCCAGAGTCAGCACACGGTATCAACATACCGTTCTTTACTTCTCCACCACCGGTGCGGAGAATTGCGTGGGCTCTAAGGGCTAGTCTGACCCGGTCAGAAGCGCAGCGACCGTGGCGAAACAACTCTCGCGCATTTTTGCTTTAAGATGAGACGTCGGACCAAGCTGTCGCATACTAGACACTGATTCTATCTCTTCTTATCAAAAGACAGTCCCTAAATACGCTTGGCCGAATGCTACACCAGTCAAACCTGCCAGGTGCGTATGGCCGTTTATGAGAGATCCTCGCAGCAAACGACCGCTAGTAACGACTTCACACAGGGAAGCAATAGACGGTAAACGCTTGAAACTTGTCTGGGACCTAGGGATAATCCGTCTTCATGCTAGGCAAAAATTACAGACAGTCTTAGATTGTGATAAGAGGTGGGAAATTCATACATTCAGTTTCCGGAACAAGCTCAAACAAGTTGAGTTTATATTAATCGCCGGAGTAACATATATATGGGGCATTCAGACACGACTAAGCCCATCCTCTGTCCTCTTACTCAATCCGGGTCACCTACTCGTTTTGCGTACTTGCCTATCATTTGGCAGTGGTTTCTCGATGACACAACGGAGAAACCGGAAGACCCTAACATCGGTCGCCTCTTCAAACGCCCTATTTCGCCGGATTTTCCTTCCATGACTTAACAACTCTGATATGAAAAGATTATTGATGATACGAAGGATACTCTACATCGCATATCATGCAGAAACCATGTTTTCTTTCAACTATCTGGATAATCTATGCTTTGCTGATACTGAAGACAATGATAGCGGAATCACGCCACTGGATATGGAACAAGAATACTTTAATAATCCCGATGCTGACCGGGAGATATTGGGAGGCGGCTCCTAATTTTGGTACATTTCTGGTGTCCTGCAGTCTGCTTGGAATATATTAACGCAACACAGAGACAGCTGCATGAACCTTTGTTTCCCATGAAGACTACTTCCCTTTCCCAGGAAATTCTCTTAAGAACATTTCTGTATTCGTCCCTTCGTGAACTAAAAAGGCTCGTCCAGTGTTGGAATTACGGAAGACTGTCGTATCATTCATAGAACCTGCACCTCCGGTAATCACCATGCTTGTGCCATCAAAAGTGCAGACTTTGAAGATATACGTCCTTTGCTTTCTTTTATTGATATCCGTTGGTTCCTCACGAGGGAAGACGGTGGCTGATGCAAGTCAATGCCCGAGTCACATTCTCAATTGACGCATCATAGATACCTGAGTGTCTCTGTTCATCAGAACTGGAATGACGATGAGTGGATAGTGTTCCTTCGTGCTTGACTGGTTGCTTGAGTGGGAAGAAAGAAGGGTTAGTAAAAGGTGCTGTAAGAGCGAAGGCTCAGGCGAGCCTTAGTTTCAGACTTACCTGACCCCGAATAACCTTCATGGATGTCGACATTGGCTTTCTGGTATCATCCTGATGGCTTTGGGGTTGTGGCTTGTAGATCTGTTAGAAACAGTAATCTCTGGAAAGGGAAGCCTAGCGCACGGGTATGATACAAATTCTATTTTCTCCAGATGTGGCCGGATAGACCCATTGAGCCATGTCGAAGTATCATCTGAATCGGGGTTGCCTTGAGATAATGCACCTTGACAGCCGCCTTTCAACCATCTGATGGTCATCTTGGAAGTTGGGGCTTTCCAGAAATATTGTAAAGACTCCCTGGAATGAGACAATGAAGTGAAGTCAGAATGTGAGGGGGAACGGATCAGCCATGACCTAGGCGGTAAATTACCCCTAGTAATGTCTACGTACTGTATGGCTTGGCACTCCATGCCCTAGACGATGGTAATATTTCTCCGTAGGTATCCAGCGTTGGCACATATGCCATACGGCTGGCCGTGGAAAGAAGTGCGGATCTATCAGGTTGAGGGAGGGCCCTGGGAAGATCAGCCACTAAGGCCTTTTTCATGCTAGCGGTATGATTCAGACCTTGACCCCGACATCAGTTGCGCCTACCTCGGACCAAGTACAGTATCATGGTTTGGTTCACCTACTCTTGCGTCCAATGGAAATAAGAGCATGAGAGGAAGAGTAGTTAGAGGACCCCGCTAGTACAATGGCCCGAGAGTGAGAAGACGCGCCACAACCCTTTCCCCAAAACCCTCGATAAACCTACTCCCAGGAAAAATGCAACGACCATTTCTATTACTACCCACCATAAATATATTGTTCATTATGAAAGAAGAACCTGAGGTGGTGTTGTCCCCAAATACTTGGGGAAGCTCCCGGGTCCATCGGAAAGCCTGCACTCTGGATCAAATGGGTACTTGAAATCAGGTCACATTCGGTCAGGGGACTACAGTAACACAAGCTCATGTGCCTCACCACATTACATTTCGGATAACCCCCAGTGGTGGACGACATATTCTCGAGGCTTGCTATCAAAAATACGACTTCATCTACAAAGACCTCCGTCAGCAACCTTTTTGGCAGCACCACACGCGCCCTCCCGCTTTCCTCCAACTTCGCCCCTCCAATATCACGCGAAACGACCTGCACCCAGTGAATTCGGACCCACTGCGGAAGGCACCGAGGAGACATTGCACTGCAATATAAGTCTTGGAAACGTCGAATAAGTGAAATGTCCTGGAAGAGCCAACGGCTACCCCAAGTGAGAGGTGGTGATTCAAAGTCGGCCCAGCTAGGGGCGGTGTCAACATGGTCTTTTCAGCTAGATCCGGGAGAGAAAGGGCAGTATTTCCGAGTTGCTTGGTATGTACTGTAATTCTGACACAACGACCATAATATCAGCTCCATACCTTCAGCAAAATACGGATTCCGACCTCGACTTTAGCAGTCACGAACCTTCCTTCGCCGCTTGACCATTCCCATCTTCAAGCAATCTCGCAAGTCCGGCGATGAATCGCTCGCTCCAAATGGCCCACTGATGCTTCTGAAGCGCTTATTTCCCTTAGGCCAACCCATCGCCACGACGTGCAGTCCTCCTTTTATTTGCACAATAACCAGTTCACATGTACGAGTGCGTCCTTGAGTTAGCGGTATGTAAATTTCAACAGAGGCAGCTTATATTTGTTTCGCCGCACATGTTGAAATAGCCCAAGTTCTGTAGTCACTGAGCATTGTATAGGGTTACCCGGTGAATGGCCCTCGATCCATGAAAGGCAAGGCCTCAAGGTTCAGAGATGGATTTTGGATCATAAGCGCCACCGTATCGCCGTCATTGTCCGAATGAGGAACGACAGCTCGAACAGCTGCGGTCACGACATAGTTTGTATGAATGATATAACAAGAATTGCTCGAGGCCCAGGGGTCTCCTACCACTAATAGCTGATATTAATATAAGGATCCCCATCACTGCCATGCTATAGCACCATGCAAAATCGCTGGATACCAATTATAGCAAAGCTTTTCCAGGTAAAGTGATCTATAGACATGAACCATTAGATCTATTGCCTTCTCACGTTAGATGAAGTTGGATGCGTATACAATATGAGTATGAACGCTATATATTATTGAACGAGAAGTCTTTAGCTCTGTTGCCTCCTCATAAACCAACCATTCATGGCCCAACCATTCATGGCCCAACACTAGGAATCCTGCCCAGAATTTTCATCATATTTGGACCAAGAGC
>PKQL01000774.1:0-11741 GCA_002916455.1 Penicillium sp. CF05 | reverse complement strand
GAATACAGGAATATAAGTGATATACTAGGAAATATAGAGAAATATTAAAGAATTCGATATGGAAATATAGAATAGAAATAGAATATAGAATATAAAATAGAATATAAAATATAAAATTATTTAAAAAAAAAAAAGAAAATGAATGAATTTCGTACTTTTCCCGAGATCCTCCCTGTTCTCTTCCTCTCCCTCTCTACTCGACTTTTTCTCTCTCTATATTGTACACTTACCAACTCTGAGACCGTTTCGGATGTGACAAAATAAATGAATCAAAACTAAACCTATGAAAGGACGAAAAATAGAGACATTATACGATCCTATAATTAGGGAAAATGCCTTTCCTCAGTGACAGCTCCATGAAGTCATACACTTTTTACGGAGTACATTTTCCTAATATCCACAATTGGTAGTCTTATACCCTTTATCTTATATATGTTATACTCYGTATATCCGATCTCTAGAATTAAAAATCCCTTATGAATGGATCAGACGATCTCGGAGTAAAAAGCAAAAAAAAAAAAAAAAAAATTTCTACAACAATACAAAAGAAAAAAAGAGAGGAAAATAAAGACACCAGAGAAGTCCAGCGAAGGTCCCACCATGAAAAGGAGAAACGCACAGGGCACAAGTGGATAATCCCGGACTTTGAAGCTCATTTCCTTGCCGGGAGAGGAAACTGAGCTTCCTATTTCTCTCTTATTTCGCGGTGGCTTTTCTCTTTTATTTTTAATTTAAGGATTTGATTAGAAACTGTTCCTCATAACATTTCAACTATTCTCAAATTAAGGCACACTTGACCCCAGTCTGCACGTGGAAGACACGATCTATATCCGTAGTCTACTATGAATATGTATGATATACTGTTGTACCTAATAAATTATCCATTGGACATTTACGTAGATTTTATCGGAAGTCCCAATTTGGTTCTATGAAATTAATTAAATTAGTGCAAATGCCCCATTTCCCTGGGTTTTTACAAGTCCAGAGTTAATTACTATGTATTCATACGGAGTACTTCCAAGGTTATATGAAAATTTTAACACTTAGGTATAGCCCTGGAGCAGTTTATAAAGTCTCCATCTCTCCATGGCCCTGGGAGACGCTACCCCAATAGAGTCAAACGAATCCCACAATGGGTCCTAAATCATACCCTGCAGTTTGGATTCCGGACCATCCATCTCTTTAAAAGTTCAACGCCAACCTCGAACTAGCTTAGGGGTCTTGGCCTACTTATTGGCTCTCCATTATCGCCTTCCTACGTTCTACCCCTGTCCATTCTATCCCTACCGCTTGCATTTTCCCAGGTCCGAGTCTCTCTGTCCCCTGTCCGCCTCAATCTGGCATATTTAACATTTAGCTAGGTCCAAGTAGCCTTATAATCACCGGGAAATGTCAGAGGCTTCATGTCATTACAATGTCCACCCACGGAACGGCACGTACAAATGTCCCCATTGATACATAGATCGTCCTAGGTCCTTGCGAGCCACAAAGGTGGACAGGACAAGACAACGGGAGGAAGTTCGGAAGGTGGGTATGTACTCGCTATGCTCCATATGAGTTCCCTTTTGTTTTTGTTTTTTTCTCCATTTCTTTTACTTTCGGATTTTTTCCTTCCTTTCCTCTCATAGAACCCACCGCTCAATTTCCTTAGTAGGCAACTGGTTGGGCATCAACTCATAGGGCCCGGGATGGCTCCGTTTCCCGTCCCAGTTCTGTGGCCGCGGGCCAGGGGGGGTTATATCGGGGAAACTGTTCCTATCCACTTTTTCTTTAGTTGAACGTAATAGGCCGGGTCCCGACGGAACCATATTGGTTTCTCTTACTCTCCAGGGCTTTCTCTTTTTCCTTTTTGATACATCCACGGCCTCTTCTCAATTTCCAAGAGAGACCACAAACTGTATGACAAACTGTATGTAGCGATGGGTTTTCAAGCATCTTTGTTGCCCCCTTTTGTATATCAGATATCAGCATATTCAACTCCAGAACATTAAAAGACCAGACTCAAAGCACACCCAATGATTGTTTCATCCCCCTGTTCACACGGAAAGGCCCGGCCCAACGGCTGACTTGCCAGTACGCTATTAAGGGAAAGCTCTTCCCATGGTACCAATGGTGGCCGTGCATTTGATTGAAGGGCCAGGGGTTGGTCCATCGGCTCCTCCCGTTTGGCCGTTATATGGGGAACGCTGACTTTGCGCCATTCGACGGTCCGCTATGGTCTCGCCCTGGTCTAGGATTTTAATCTCGAATCCTTCATATCGGCTAAGGACTACCGGTGACGGGATTTGGTATGCACCTGCCTCATATTGACGTGCATGATGCAACGGCTCTTGGTCATGTCCCGTGAATCCTTGATCCATCTGTCACCTGGTTGTGGATATGGATGTGTGCATCCATCGTGCGTCTGACCGTCCGGCCGTCCGGCGATCGGCAGGTTCCCAGCAGACTGGCCCTTGGGAAACTAATTGACTGTTGTGAACGGACTGATGTGACGTTTCAAGACTACCCCTTGAGGCCCAATCTTGAGGGATCTTCGTTGTTGATCCGTGACTTGGACACTGCCCAAGGTTGACCATGTTTCGTGCCTCGGGTATCTCACAAAATCGGATCACATGTACTCCGTATATTGTACCCTGTATATTGCAGATTTAGATGTCGATCTCGACACGCCAAGCCCCCGAATGATCACCAATTGTACGGAGTATGCCTCTAAAGCATGTTGGGATCAATAATGTGATCCTCCCGTTACGCTATTGATTGGGCCAATCCCGGTGGGACTAGTTCAACGTCAGGTGAGCGTGTCAAAGCTCAATAATAGGTACATCACTAGGATGATTATTTGTGGAGAAAGGGGAGAAAGCCATGTGGCCAGAAGGCTTAAGCTATAAGCATGATCTCACATTATTGCAACTTTATTACCATTTTAGTTAGCCTTTAGACTCATCAGCTGCACTTGTACCTCGGTAGTACCGCGTAGTACTTTCCTTTCTGGGAGAATAAGATCATGTCATTTATGTTTAGTCTTCAATAGGGGCTATCATCTAGTCTATGTTGTATGTGATCAACGGAGTATTGGTCATCGATATGGCATAGTGTCAAATGGCATTCATAGAAGTGGACATACTTGATATGTAAGCCGTGATGATACAGAACAACTTTCAGGAAAAAGAATCTATCTGCGACACGACGTTAGCGTAATATGATTTATCTTCTTTCGGGTTCGGATTCTAGCTGCGATTTAGCGTGAAGTCAATATAAATCTATCAATATATTCCATACCGCTAGTGAGTGGGTTCTAGGCAGTGCCGTTTAATTTACTCCGTACTATAACTATAACTACTTTTAGATTGTCACATCTGAAGCTCTATGGAGTGAGACACTGTCAGCGTTGGAATGACGCCGTAACGGAGAACTAGAAGACTTCAAAGGTTGGTATCCCAGACCCCAGATATTGTTCAGCTTGTGCTATCTTAAATATCAAAATGTCCCCATATAAACATATTTACAACTCCGAAACAATGTACAATCTCACTGATTCAGCAGAAATCACCCTCGCTGAATATCATTCAAATAAGCCGTCACCTTCTCCACCAAAATCCGCCGTGGCTCCGCTTGATCGCTATCACTCAGCGCATGCGATGCATTAGGAATAACCATACTCCTTGGATCCCAGATCTGCCGCCCATTCCCATCAGCAGCAATCTGCCACCTCTTCAAGAGAGCCTCCTTATTAACCCACGGCGGCACCGACTGATCCCTCCCAGAGTACAGCACCAGCATTTTCTGCTTCAGCAAACCCCTCTCCTGTATCATCCCAAATGTCCTACGGAACTGCTCATCACTCAAATCGGAACTAAACAAATCATCCTCAGACGGATCCTCCGGACTACCTGGACTAACCAGACTCAAGAAGCGTCGACTGCTAACCGGCGCAGAGGGCGGATACCCAATCCGCGACGTCACAGACAACGGCACGACCGTATCCACAAGATTGTGATCCTCATACGTCGCCCGCCGCGCATCAGCGACAGACTTATTGTATATCGCACGCATCTTGGCCGGGCTATCACGTTCAGTGCCACACTTCACAACCCACAATATGCCCTCACGATCAGAAACAGGCGCTTGCAGAATCGCCCCGTCAACAGGTTCCCGCACAAGTGGCTTCCAGTGGCGGTCGAAGACGGGGTGTGCCATCCGTGGGTTGGGACAGTTGATATAGTGCATCACGTCCTGGCTGCCAGTCGAATGGCCCATGATAACCACCTTTCCGGCACCGAATTGGGGCTCCTTGTATTTGCGGATGTACGACACGCACTGCGATAGCTCGTCGATGTCTTTTCCCAGGCGTCCCATGCCCCACCCGCCGCCGGCGCAGGATAGGATCAGCGAGAATACGCTCCATTGGGATGGGTCTAGCGCGCGGACGACGTCGCTCAAGTAGTCGACTGAACCGAGACTGTCGCCTAGCCCGCCGACGAAGACGAGTGTGTGTGGCTTAGGCACATGGCTGCGGGTGTATTCGAAGGCGACGAGGGTTTCGGTCTAAGGTGGCATTAGCAGTGCGGATGGGCTTGGCTGCGGGGTGGGTGGCATACGCAGTGGTGTAACACACCGGGCTGTCCCTGGGCCAGTGAGGTGAGTAGTTTGAGTTGCATTATGAGATGTTGAGTGCTCCAGGTGCAGATTGGTTTAGCAATGTGCGTCAGATCAGATAAGGGAATCAGATAAGGAGCTATCACGGACTTATTCCGATACCGGCTTCGCGAAAACGGTAAAGATGGAAATTAGGGCTTGAATATAATACTACTAGCAGGTATTTTGGTATTATATTACCAATTCCCGACATCGGAATTTGAGTTTCATACATTCGCTCGAGTGCATCATCCCTATATCAGCTCTTAACTAACCTTGAAACGTAAAAAATGTACTTATGGCCTAAACAAAGGACTTGTGCTGATGCTATTAAGTCGCAGAATCTCAACACCGCCTAGGTAATCAAGTCGACAATTGGGCAATCACTCAACTAACATCACTGAAAACAAAGCAAGCCAGTGAGGGTGAACTGTTAATTTGAAATCGTCGTCCACTACATCTACCAAGAAACTAACCAAAAGTCCCTCTAATATCGGATCAAGGGGGGGGGTGTCTTATCGTACACTCCTATCTGCTCATTGCACTTATTTCACTCGTGGATGCCAGGATCATACTGGATAAAAACAAGTCCTACTATCGATGTCTAGGCTCTGGGATTGATTGGGAGTTCGATTTTTCATTGTTCATAATTTCCCCTTTCAATCGGCTCACAAGATAGCTATAGCGAACTGTTCTTGTGCACACTGTAACCGTGGGGTCGCAGGGGGGGCTTCCTCTTCATTGCGAAACGAGACGGCATCGGATTAGGAGCATGCTGAGAATGAAGACAGCAAAGGTCAGTATGCGTGGACCTCTTTCGGCTGAGGTACACCCACAGGAAACCCGCAGTCCCACATAGAAGTCTCCTTTATTTCTCTAAATGATATGAGTATCACTCCGAGGCTACCAGCATGCATAAATATACCGGCGTACTCACAATATGCGCTGCCCAAATATGTCTCTTTACCCGTCCCGGGTTAGGTCGCACCTCCGCGGTATCGAGAGCCGTGCAATATGGGCACCTGAAGGCACATGCAGGGATTTCCTTTGGAAGACCGACAAGAATTAGCCATGTCTTGAAATGTTACCTCTTGGGGTAACTCAGTTTGGATACTCACAATCATCACATGGTCAACCGGCCACTGGGTTGAGGAGTGCTGTCGGCATTCACACACTTTCTTGCGTTGGCTCCAGTATTTGCGCGTGAGTAAACATCAATCGAAGGACTTGGGGGAAATATGCTTACACCCAGTAGTTAGGTTGCACTTTCGGGTCGATTCTCGTCCAGTAGAACCCGCGGAGTGGGCTGCCATCGCTAGTGATCCAAGAATTCATAAGGGGTGGATCCTCAGGCTTGGTGGCCATCCTGCTGAAACAAGGCACTTGGTTAGCAACTTGGCTCTGATACACTCTGGAGCTTTAATGTCTGAGGTGCGACTCTAGGGTCTCCCAGTATCACAGATTGGATGATATACGTGCCTGGTGGTCTTGCAGACTTGATTTAGCGATGCAGGGACGGGTATGCGATGGTCATGGGTGTGAGAAATCAGTGTAAGCTAACGAGTGACGATGACCTAGAAGAATTATCTGATGGGGGGCCGGACTTGGTTAAGGACCTGACAAGCCACTGGGATCGGACAGTTCAAACAACCTACACATGGCAGTCGCGAGGAAAGAGCGAAATTTGACGCTATTATCAGACCCGCAATATCAAGCTCATACTCTCTATAACATCGATATCGCAGGAATGCCTTTAGATGTTCATATACACTAAAGAAGAAAAAAGAATTGTCCCGGGTCCGTCGACTCTCCTCAATACCCTTGCCAACAGGGCCACACTGCTCATTTCAAGGTCTTAACTTGTCTTGCCTCGGGACTACCATGTTCATTGTGGTACAAGAATAATTCCAATGTTAATTGCTGACAACTCCATCTGTCACAGGTCGATATTGACTTTGACTCTACTGCTTGGGTGTTAAGAAGGGGTCTCCTGCAGGGCAAGACTGTTGAGATTTTATCAAAAGTCAAAGCCATTGGAGATCTGAGACAAGAAATAAAATAGAAGATTATATCGAGGAAGACAAGGTGATATACTTGATATTTGCATTTTTGGTGTCCGCAATATCGATCGGGGTTGCAGTCATGCCCTGAAGTTCGATAGGAGATTATGCACGCGAGAAATAAGAGGCATCGTCCTTTGATTCTGTCCTTGTCACAACATGGATATGAACATTTAAGGTCTTCATAACCTCCAACTAGGCACACCCAGGAAACATCCCAATCTGACACCACACCATTTTGGTTGTCCTCTCGTATTCATTTGCAATGAACAGTCATGCTCAAATCCCAGAGCAAAATGGAGAGACTCCCACACGTGAAAATCAGGCCAGACCTATCCTCAAACGTACCCTCGCGGGCGAAGACGACGCAAAAACGCAGGCAATCATTTCTGAGCTGGTTTACACCAGACAAGGTCTCAAACAACGTCATATCCAAATGATAGCCCTGGCTGGAACGATCGGTACTGGCCTCTTCCTAGCAACCGGAAAATCCCTAGCAAGGAGTGGACCACTAATCATGTTGCTCGCATATTGCATTGTAGACATGCTTATCTGCTGCGTGGTACTTTCCGTAGCGGAGCTTAGTGCTCTGGCGCCTCTTTCCGGTGGGATTATACGACACGCAGAATGGTTCGTTGACCCTGCACTGGCGTTTGCTCAAGGCTGGAATAGTGTTTATGCAAATGCTATACTACTGCCGGCTGAGATGGTGACTTGTGCTGTCATTATCGACTTTTGGTCTGATGTTAACCATGCTGTATGAATTAGCGTCCTTGGTGCGCTGCCTATTATTAGGTAGCAATATGCTATTGGTCAGCTTTTACGGCAATATGGAGTTTGCTTTTTGCAATGTTAAGGATTACTCTCATTGTTGGTGTGAATATCATGGTGAGTAGGTCTCGCTGCGCAAAGGATGTTCTGGTTGGTTTCTGACTGCTTTCCATATAGAGTATCTGCATCACCGCTGGGGCAGGCCCACAGGGTTATCCTATGGGGTTTCAATTTTGGCGAGACCCTGGACCCTTTGTGCAGTTTCTTGGTATCGATGGCTCATGGGGACGGTTCCTTGGGTTTTGGCGTGTTCCGAGCAGTGCAGCTTATGCATTTTCCAACGTCGAGGATATATCAGTTGCAGCAGCTGAAACGCAGAATCCTCGCCATAACATCCCCAAGGCCGCCAAACGTGTGTTCTGGAGATTCCTGATGTTTTATCTGATCACCATTTGTATGATGGGCCTTATTGCCCCCTCCAATGATAAGGGGCTGGTGTCAAATTAAATTCTGGGGATGCCGGAGCGTCTCCATTTGCAATTGCTGCCAATAATGTCAGGATCAAAGCAGTACCTTCGATCATTAATGCCGTCGTTGTCACAAGTGCATGGAGCGCTGGTAACTCTGGTGAGTAGGAATTCTGTCGGCTACTCTACTTCTGCTAATCCAAAGACAGCAATGCCCGTTGGAACCAGAATGCTATATGGTCTCGCTCAAGAGGGACATGCCCCGAAACTATTTACTCGCCTCAATCGCTTCGGTGCTCCCTGGATATCAGTTGCTGCAGTCGGATCTTTTCTTGCCTTAGGGTATATGACACTATCATCCGCAGCTTCTGTGGTATTTGACTGGCTCCAGCAACTGGTCTCAGCTGCCTCTTTGGTGCATTGGATCAATATAGAGGTAATCTATTGGGGTTCTTTTATGGCTGTACGAAGCAAAAGATCAGCCGTGCTGAGCTTCCTTGGACAAGTCCCTTTCAACCTTACGCAGCGTGGATCTTTCCGGTTTCATTCAGTATAATTATGCTTACTGGCGGATTCTACGTGTTTATCGAGGGCAACTGGAGTCCTCAAACCTTTGTATCGTCATACTTCAACATCCCTTTTATATTTGTCTTATATTTTGGGTACAGGTTTTGGCGAAAGACCCGACTTGTTACGCTGGAAAATATTCCAATCCAGGAATTCCTTCACATCGCTAATGAAATTCTGGAACCCATTCCATCTCCAGCTACGGGGTGGCGGAGATTAAATATCCTTTGGGCTTGATTCTGGGAGATTCGGAATGTGGCTATGGGAGAAGGAAAAGATATGTTAGAATATGGACCGATCATCTTTCAAGTGTTCATTTAAACTGTCCAAATACGCACATTGCCCACCAGAATAAGGCTCGACACATATTTTTAGCCCTTCTCTCTGCGGACACTAGAGAGCACATCAATCTTACTCAATTCCAAATCGCCTTGCCACCTCTCGGAAGCCATCAGACTCTAGATCAACCCACATATCCACCCAACCCTCAGACTTGGCCGTCGCAGCCTGCTCCGTTGACATCTCTTCCTCCTGTTCACGATCCACATAGATAGTCTGAAACCCGCAGCTCTTGGCGGCCTTCAAATCGCGCAGATGCGCCGCAACCAGTCCGCACTGATCTGGCTCCAGTCCAAACTTTTTGGCAGCCCCATTATAAACCAGCGGAGAAGGCTTGTAAGCCCCGAAGTTCTCTGCGCTAACAAGATGCTTGAAAGGCAGTGACCCATGTCGCTGGAGATCCTGCAGCAAAGAGACATTCCCATTCGACAGGGTAGAAGTGTCGAACAGAGAGTTCAATAACTCAAGTCCCTGGGCACTATCTGGCCACGGGTTGAGCCAATGCCAGGCAAAAGCGAGTTCCCACAGCTTCTCGTCGGTGAACAGACCGTCCAGACCGCGCTGCCACAGGAGGTCCTGAAGGGCATTGTAATGGTGCTGATCGACTGACACAAACTCGTTGGATGGATCAAACGTACTAGTGAATCCATTGTAAGTCTGCCGCCATTCTGCGACGAACGCTAGCCAGTCGTCCCAGGTCATGGCTGCAGCGCGGTCCCGCAAATCAGCTGGGAGGTCCTTGCGGGCATGGTTCACAACATCCAGGGCAGCTGCGCTCAGCTCTTCCGCGACACATGTACGCCACGACACTACTGTGCCGAATGTATCGAAAAATAACATGCGGGGTGGGTGGTCTGTCGACATTTTGTGTAGTTGATGATGTAGTTGATGTAGTTGATGTAGTTGATGTTGGTGTAGTTGGGGATATGTTGACAGTTGATATACAGCTATTCCCCGCACTTTCGAGATTATGTCGCTTACCGAGATCTTCCTGGTTGGGATATTAACAAAGTTGAGATCCCAGCTAGATATATATGTAGGTCAGAGTGAAACCGAGTCCATCCACATGCTCTTGGAATGACCTCGGGCACGCAAATATGCTTAGTCAGTCCGGTTCATCGCATCTTCAGATCTAAGTGGTTGTTCTGGGATGATCTTATTAGATTAGGAAGATTCAGCATTTGCTTCAAGCTATTTTATCTCTCGACAGGCACACATTGTAATAAGTTCGAGTACTTTCCCAAGATTATGCTGAATCCTGAGTCTTAAAGGAATGTGTATGGGAGAACATTCTGCCCGTTCTTTTTCCGCCTTCCCTCAAGTTTCTCCTTCTCAACTCAAGCAAATCACGGTCATTGTCAATTTGACGATTTTTCATTGATTATTAGTGTCTTTCCCTGCATCCATACTTTGTACTCCGTACACCTTCGGTCCTCCCGTGTTGTTGGATTATCGCCCCCTCCGGGCTAGACTCACCACTAGCGCTGTCGGAGAAACAAAGAAACTGACAGGGATACATGAAATATCAGCGAATATCGACCTGTCAACGGCCCGCGTCCGAGTCAAAAGTACCTCGTGGTATCCCCTGAGACCAGTGGGGCAAATGGGTGGCAGTGGTTCGCGGAGATTCCTGACTTCTTCGTGTCAAGCCCCGTTAGTCCGATTTTCAATGGCAATTTGGAGTTGACATTGACATGCAGAGTCTAGACATGGCTCCGTACTTCGTACTTTGTACTCCGTACAGAGCACTCCGTACATGGGATACGATAATAAAGCATTTATTGCCAATCATTGGTTGTTGTACGGAGTACGCCACCAACGTTCGCCAATTGCGCGACCGGCACTTGCATCGACATATGCAAGAGAGAGAAACTCCAATCCAGACCGAGGCCATAGAGGCCATGGAGTGCCGACGTATGTTGTACGGTGTATGTTGTACTCCGTACCAGACTTCACACCATAACAATGGAAGTTTGGTTCTTCATTTCGGCTTGATGTGGGTTCTTCCTTCGAAGCTCTCAGTGGAGACCTTGGATGGGGCTGGTTTTTACCCCTGATCCGCAACAATGTCCGCACGCACTGGATGATTTGACTATTTAACGATTTGGTGGTCTCCTTGGGCAGAAGCCTCACAAAAAGGCGTCAATCAAATACTATGCAACATACAATATGCAGCACATGCGCCCTAGTGACTCTGAAACCAGACCACAGGCTCTCGTCGGCTCTCATTCGAAATTGTCTACGGCGATCGTCGCCCAAACAAGCTACGAATTGGACGCCAACACAGCCATTTAATTATATTCTCAAACACGCTAACCATTGCTATTTTAGTGTCTTCGGAATCGACACTATTGGTCATTGCAGACGCATTTCTTCTTTTTATGATTTGCCTGCCTTCATCGATTTCACCCAAAAGGAAAATAGGGGGTGATCTTCCCAGCTCAAGAAACCCTTGAGCTTCATCATCCAAACGCGCACCTACGGAGCATCCCAGACAGATAATTTATGAATTCCAGTACGCTCATTTTCCTTTTTCAGTGGGCTTTTGACCTTTTGATCAGTACTAGCTCGCTCTCTCGAGATTACGGCTCCATTTTAATCCTTTCTTTACCTTTCTTTGTTTCTTTGTTTCCAGATAATCGGCTTCTCCTGGCCTTTGAGAAGATACAATATGGAGTATAGACTCTGGTCTATGTCTATCTCTGGCGAACAGACCCCGAAAGCGTTTTCTACAGGGAATATCTTCGGATTGATTGGAGCTCATATGTCTTTAGTGCCTGGCAGCTGCAGTGGAGTCTTACTCCTACGGGCTAATCGGGTGGATTCTTTTCTTTCCCCATATGCCCCCTAACGAACGCCCCTGGCACTTTTTCCTCTTTTTTTTTTTTTTTTTTTTTTTATG
>PKQL01000773.1:0-21135 GCA_002916455.1 Penicillium sp. CF05 | reverse complement strand
ATGCGGGTATCGAATACATATACGAGTAATAAACATAATAAGGAGATCTGCAGCGTTATGGCTCATAGCAAAAGTAATCCATAGCCATAGTAACACAATGTTGCAACCTTGGGCATCCAAAAAGGGCCCTCTGCATAGACCACCCTGAATTAAACGTCTAGGTCGTTGATAGGTGCACATTTTAAGCATGTACCTGGCTAGGATTTGGACAATCCGAATTGTTTGCTTATTTGGCTGCCCAAAACAACATAGACTCGTGTCACCGGAGGACCATTCATGCATGATTTCGGTGTGCCAAGGGTATAGTTCGTGATAAGGCCACCAATCCCTCGTCGCCATGCAAAATGATATTACAGACTCTTTTCTCTATTGGTCCGATCAATATTTTATGAGTTTTAGAGGGGGCCTTGACTTTTTTAAATGACGTGGATGGGTGTCAGACGTCTCTTTCTTGAACGGGTTAGGCAGTTATTTAGTTAGTTAGGGAAGACCCGGAAATAATATTCCTGTCCCTATTGGGGTGGTCTGACTTGTTGGTTGATGGAATGTTTAGGGACGGGAGCTCAGGTGATGAATCGGTGGGTTATGCATTAGTGCCTGACTCGGCGCTAAAGACCATGTCGATAGTAGTTACTTTGTTTCTTTGTCTGATTTCTGCTCGGTTGGAGCTTTGCTTCCCTTGTCGGCTAAATTTAGAGCCGACATCTAACGTTACCTCGCTCAATTAGGAGACTTTGATTATATGTGAGACATCAGAAGTATCACTTCCTGCTACTTCCTAATGCAATATAATTGGTAATGGAGATGCGATACAGATGGAGAAAACACTGTATGGATTGACTGTCTCGGACGAGGAGAGGAGGGAGAGAAGGAAAGGAGAGAAAGCTATCAAACATGTAGGTTCTATCACAGTGTGATGCCTCAGGCACTAAACGATTGGGGATATAAACAAGCATTTATCCCCCTAAATGTCACTCGCTCCATTTTCTAACCGGAAGACCATGTACGAGTATGAAATGGCGAGGACGGCATAGCCCACTTATCACATATGCTGAACAAGTCACACCCGAGGGAATTTTTGGTATCTCCTTGAAATATATCCACATCTCAGTGCTGGAGATATACTAAAAGTGATATAGTGAAAATAAAGATGCGATCTAACGGGTTACATGCCAAACTAAGCGAGAGAAACATGAATCAAATTCAACTGCCCAGACTGTTTCCTATTTACAAGAAGCACGAATTTACAAATGTGGCATTGCATCCATATCTGTCAGCGTAGTTGTCCCGTCCAGGCAACCCTCATTGTGTTGATTGTATCACCAAGGGTGGTGTCAAGCTCACGGTTTGATATTGTGGGGTCTCTTTAAATTTTTCCCGCTGTAAACATCAATATGAATTTGCCGTAGCCAACTTTGAGACAAAGAGTGGGTGTCGACGCTTATATTTCGAGTTCGGTTGGCCACTATTTCTTCTCGGCTGGTGTGGGAAGCCGGTTAAGGAAGAGGTATGACTAGTTCGGTGGCAACTGTAGATAACAGCTTCTTTAGGTCTTTATAAGGCGTTAGAGCCTAGACTATAAAGCAGCAGTCCCACGCTACTAAGTAGGATAAGAAACTCTATCGCATCCCTGCCGCCTTCTAATATAATAGTGTGGCCGTCGATGTTCACACAAACATAGGGAGATCATTGCCGTCAACGTCTCCTAGGCCTTTAACAAGGAAGCAGGAGAGGAGGAGTCAGCGAATAAGAAAGAAGCAACTGAACACCTATTCAAAAATCCTATTTTCGGCCTAGAAACAGCAAATAACTAACGAGGTTTTCTGACCCGGAGCAACCACCACATGATCTTAGCAACAACTTAAAACACAGACCTTCCATCTTTCATTCTGTAGCAATAAACGCCTTGTTGAAAAGCGATATATGTGTTTTCATTTTTCCCGCCAAAGACTCACAGCTTGATACTCAAGGTTCTGTGGCACGTATTGAGGGTCTTTCGGATCCCGCTTGACCCGAAATTCTCTTCAAGCATGTCCCAGAGTCGTTCACCTTCTTGTGTTGTGATATCAGTAATTATAATGTAATCTGAACGATGTATCTCAGATCGAGCTTGCACATCTTGGATGGTGGCTTCGATGGTGGAGTAAAGGAGATCGAAACGTGAAGCATTAGGATTTGGAGTTAGAGTGTTTGCAGAAATGGTGATGGGAAGGAGTTCTGGGTTTATTTCGTCCTCTGACATTTTGATAATAAAGTGTTACCTAGGTAGGGAAGAAATGCGGATGACTTTCAGGATGGTTACTTGAAAGAATATCTCACAGGGCTGCTAGGCAGCTATGAATAACTCAGATACCGCCTTCCTAGGACCGCCTTGTATATCCGGAAAAACCATTGGAAACCTGGGAAGGTCTTTGGAAGTCATGGAAGCCAATAGAAGTGCAACGAGGAGTTCATACCATGGTTCAGCTGCGGAGGAACATTGGATGCTTAACTCTATTTCCCGACTCTATCACTATATAACAGACACTGGACCTAATTGCAACATGTTTGATATGCTATGCATCACTACTATACTACACGAAGGAAAAGCTTTCTAAATCAATGGGATATTCAAACAATCCGACAATGTCGTATTGTCTTATAGGGGTACCTCTGTCAAATATATGTGGCTTCCGCACAATGCGACAATCATACTGAATACAAGTACACCAGCGAGGCTGCCAAATAGTATGGTGGCGAAGTTTGCGGCTGCTCCCAGTTAGTAGAGAAAGAAGACGAGCTTCTAGGATATTGGCCTGAACTATCAGGTATCTCTACCAATATCCACTGCCTGACTAGGCACCCGTTTTAACAGTTACCACTCGTCCGGACAGCTCTAGTCGGTTTCTCAACGGAGTAGCGGTCTAGAGATTGCAAAAGTATCTAGAACTGGCCGAGGAAACATACTGTCTAAGGCAGATAGCACATTACTCCTTACCTAGATCAATCTTCCTCTCTTTCTCTCTCCCAGCCATATTCTCTTCCCACCTTGCCTTCTCCACAGAAATTCATCCACCCATGCTGTAGATCATCATTGCTGCTATTTCTGTCTTCTTCAACAAAAATTCAATAGAAGCATGTAAAGTATCAGTGCACAAATTTCCTGTTCTGTCGTGGAGGGTGCATGATGCTCCACTGCCCGATTGGGGCGGCGCCAACCTGATACAGGGATGAGAACTTGTGAAACGGCCCCCACGGGGCTCGATCCTCTAATCACGTCCCCGAGATGGAGAACATATAAAGGGACTTCATTAGTTTTGCAGTCAGTTTCCCCCATATCTTTGTTCCCATCAAAATGGTGGCTTGCCTAGTGCATATGCAGCATCACCATCAATTAGGCTACAGCGGTTGATCCGGCTCTGATCGGGTGCCCTACGCACGTCCCTTTATGGCCAAACCAATGAGACTCTCGTTTTGCTTAGCTGCATAGTTAGCCTGCAGTGTGTCAGCTTATTTGCTGGGCTGAATTCATACGGGGTCGGCCCCCTGATAGTTTGGGGAATGCCACTTAAAGAGGACCCGTTTCCCACTTGATTTTTTTTCTCTTGATCCCATAATCTCTACTAGTCAGTTGCTCTAACAGTTCAACTTTCAAACACAAAACGAAACACATAATGCGTATCGCTTGGTTTCTCTCGACGGCACTAGCTGCCGTCGTCACTGCGGACAAATCAACCAGAATCAACTATTTCGGCGGTGGAATGCAATGGGCTCATTCACTCGGCCTCCACCCATGGACCAGCACGGCTGCCAGCGTCGCTGGGATCAATGCCGTCGCCACCACCTACGAAATCGGATGTTTGAGCGATGCGCCCAAACCTGAGTGCGAAATCGCTACTCCCTGGACCATGATCCAGGGCCCAAGCACCTACAGTCTCACTGGTGTATATACCATGTCGGGCTCGGGTTCGTTCAATGCTGTGACTGGAACCCAGAACTTTGATTGCACTTTCGCGAAGGCCACCCAGTCTCCTTCCTGTTCGTTTAGCGTGCAAGTAACAGGCACCACCGCTGGCGTTTCGTACTCCACCTCTACCTCCACCTCCACCAAGAACCTGCCAACGAAGTCCTACACCTCCTTCGGTATCGATGTCACAGCAGGAACAGCTTCATTTACTGCCACCCAGGCAACCCAGACTCCCAATGCGGGAGCTGCCATGGCTACCGCTGCACCAATGGGGGCAGCTGCCGTCGTGGTGGTTGTTGCCATGCTCTAGTGCTTTGCTTGTTAACCCTTTGCATCCGCCGTTCTTGTTTTACTTGAAAGTCGACTGAAGAATGTCTGGATGAATTACCCCCAAGCACACAATGGATTGCAACTTGTGTATCTTCATGTTATGTTTGCTTTATGTCCTAGCATCTTGGGTAGAGTTGATTCGACTCCACAATTATGTATTTGGTGGATGACGGATGATAAATCGATAGATGGATGGATGGTTTAGTTACCCTGACCCTTTGCTGGGCGATGCCTAGCTTACCACTATTGTGCAAATACATGACTGTGCATTGCACTTCAAGGTTCCAATGATGACCACTGCCTTGAGTAGTTTATGTTTGTTTTACGACGCGAGGCTGTTCCTTCTCTAGCACGAACTGGCAGAACATAAAGTTGGAGAGACGGGATATAGCAGGCAGTTAAATTAGGAGGCCCAATATTGTGATCGGATGCATTAGTCGACATGGAACTGCCTGATGGAATACTAGGGTAGGGTAGTTGACTCCATGATGTAGATGAAATTAGAGAGAATAGGAGGAAAAGGAGGAACAAGTTCAGACACTTTAGATGAATAAGCAGGTTCTCAGAACAGATCAGATCAACGGTAACGGCGTTGTCGCAGCGATCTCGTCGCAACGCCTCCCGGTCTGATATCGCAGTTTGTAGACCTTGTCTGTGTCTTTTCCCTATTTAGTGCTTAGCCATGTTAATTGGTGGTTAGCTGATCCTTCGCGAGCCTATCGAGCTGCAAATGGCATGGCAGCTCTTGGATTTGTGCTAACCAAGTTGCCGAAGCTCCGTTATCTAGTGCTGGCAAAGGCAACCATGGCCATGGTTCCGCAGTGAGATCAGTTCCAATAGTGTCAAAATTCAATTGATATATAGAGACCAACGCTGAATATGGTGGGCGATGAACTTAGACAACCAAGAGAGAAACCGATGAAAGCCTCATAGATATAGGCGGTAGGTTGATGTAAAGTAGGGGAGGGATGAATGGTACAGAGGGATAACCGTAACGGTGAAAATAAAGCGAGATTCAAAAATGATGTGATAGCCGATTTCCTTTCTATACAGGGTAGTTTTCTATTTTGGGGTGTATCATGTCGGTTTTGTGATTGGGTTCAGGATCTGAGACTGCCGTGTAGACGGACATCAAGACCAAGCAGCGAATCCGCTGTGATAATGCCTGGATATGGTGCGAAAAATTCAAGAAGAACAATCAGATAGAAACATAGATTGATTTATGTATATTCAACTAAAATGAATAACAATCATAAGCCCGAGAAACAAGAACTGGGATACCAATATAGAATGCAAATGGAGAAAAAGACAAAAGAGAATAAATAACCGCCCCGCTAAAAAGAAAAAAACATGAATTAGACAAAGAGCAAAACGATAGAAGGCCAGTCGACGACCTGGTCGAGTGTGTCTAGCCATAAGCTTGAAGCAAAAAAAAAAAGAAGAACCGCAGAGGTTTTGCAAATGCAGGCAGGATGGGACAAATATGTACAGACGAAGGACCAATAATGTATTTTTGCACATGAGCATTTAACCATCAAGGCACAATGCGTCAAGCAAACCACTTAGAATTGAAGTGATTACCAAGTTTCCTTGAAAATAGTCAGTATAGACCCCCAAGACACCAAAACATCAAAACATCAAAACATATCAAAACTTACAGCAATATACTGTCCAGCCTCCTTCTTCCGCTGCCAGAACATATCGGCCTCTTGAGCATTGAGATTACCCTTTGCCATAGCAACATCAATGAGAGCAGCCTCAACGCCTTCACCCATACCCTTACCCGAACCACAAACGAAGACACGGCCATCAAGCGAGTTGATAACGAACCAAACGAGGTCAGCCTGGTGTCTAACCTCTTCCTGTACATAGCGACTCTCGCCCCTACGGCTCTGCACAACAGTGCGCACCTTATCCTCATGCACGCCCCACTCGCCGGAGTAAAGCTCGTCGAGCAGCGAGTCGCGCACGCCTTGCAGCACCCAGACCTTATTGGCGCAGTTCGCCGACTGCAGACGGCGCTGTACGAAGCCGCGGAAAGGTGCGATGCCAACGCCAGCGCCGATGAGCAGCATCGGACCATCTGAGGCAAAGCGCGTTGCGAGAGGGTTCGCCATCAATCCTCGGAACATGGGAACGTGGAGGTCCAGTTTCTCGCCAGAGGCTTCGGCGGCAATCGCTCGCCGCGCGAGGGACTCCAGGTATCCAGACCCTACGCCTGTGCGGGACCCACCGCGCCAGTCAGCGGATTCCGCAACTGTGACCGCGACTTCAATTAAGCGTCGGCATTCGGAGCCTTTGTACTGGCAGGAGATCTGGGGGTCTTGGGACAGGGAGTAGAAGCGGGGCATCAGGGTGTTGAGGACGGAGAGGAGGTGATCGAGGGGTGGTTGAGAGCTTGAGAAGGCGGTTAGGAGTTGGGTGAGGGAGACGAAAGAGCTTGTGCGTAGATCGCAGAAGGCGCCTTGGCCTTGGGCCGAGGAGAGGTATTCGAGGATTTTCTTCTCGTTTGGCTCGCTTGTGTACTCGGCGAGGAGGCGGAAGAGTGGCTTCGTTGGGGCGTAACTCTGGATGTCGGAGCACCAGCTCAGAACTTCGCGACGGGTAGTGATGAGTTCACGCGGCTTGTCGTCACCCCAGATTGTCGGCCAGCGGCCCTTGGTTGTGCGCATGAGGACTTTCTTGTCGCGCATAGACTTCGGAACACCTAGGAGGTTGAGGACCTCTTCAACTTCGGAGTCCTTGTTCTTGGGGCACACGCCAATTGCACCGCCGACTACGAAGTCGACCATCCCGCTTTCGGCGGGATAGTCGGTGACATCGATATCAAAGTGGTAGGTACGCTTCTCGGCTCCGGGTCCTGTCAACTCACGGGTGTGGAACAGAGGCGCACGGTAAACCTGGTAAGGGGGATGCGGTTGCACGAATTCCGGCGGGTGGTCTGCAGGGTCAAAGGTCATGTCGGCCGCCGATGCCGGAGGCGGCTTGAACGAAACGGTCTTCTCTGGGAGCGGGGCAATGTTGGAAAGCTCACTGTCCATGGTGAGGAGGTCAAGGTTCAGCTTGAGACTATCAAATGCCTGGTTGCCGATAGGTGCAACGATGGAATTGAAGCCCGAGATCGGTCCATCTACAGGGCGCAATGCCTGCCCCCGGCAACAACCCCCACCACAGCAGAGAGATTGAAGCTTCTGAGTGCCTGCTGTGCCCACATTCTCCAATACCCTTCGCATATCAACCGCGTTCTGTGAGATGAGGACAGTGGATGCTCGTCGTTGCCGACCACCGTCAACCTTTTCCTCTGCATTTTCTTCCTCGGATTGGGACTCGGGGGGTGATGTTAGAGGGGTATCGGGGGAATTTGAGCCGCTCGATACAGTGCCCTGGGAGGAGCCTGAGGAGATGACGTTGAAATTGGTATCGGTTACTGAGAGCGAACGCACACCTCGAGGCTCTTCCGGAATTGGGTTATCTGGGTGGGAGGTCGAGGACACTGGGATTTCTTGGTAAGTGCCTCTACGGGGACGGGACCCCGTAGAGGCATAAGTCGCCGATGGCATGATAGATTGAACGGCGTGAACTAATTCGATAGATCAGAATGTGAGTCTCAAAGGTTGGATTGGGATTGAGTGTTCTCCGCATACCCATGAGGAAATTTAGAGTGTTGGGAGTCACCGAAAAGTTGCACAAGAATCGGCGCAACGAAGATAGATCGGGCGTATATGAGTCGAGGCGTAATACTGGTTAAGGGACGTAATAAAGCCCCTTTTTTGCTTTCTATGAATAGAGCATGGAAACAGAAGAGTGGGATGAGGGAAGAGAACGCGGACCCGAAGAATGGTCGGGGCGATAGTTCCGTACAGAGAATCAGGAAAATGAAAATACGGTATGGGAGTGAGAAATACGGGGTCTCTCAGGGAAGATTGGAAACAGAGTACAGGGTTTTATCAGATTTGCCACATTCTTCGTCACGTATGTTACACGGTTGGTTCCGGCATTGATATTTTACACTATATAAGAGCTGGAATATGGGATATTGACTTATGTAGATCTTGAAATTCAGTAGTAATAAGGACTCGACTACTGGATATGGCAAAGGCTCCATTTGGGGTTATCGTCTCCATCCAGATCGACGGTGCATATGAAGATGACCTTGTACCCTACCCGTATTCGGTGGCGCTGGGAACAGCCGAGGAGAGCCCCCGGCTGTTGACCTCTGGCCATAGTAAGAATATCATATGACTGCAATTTAGACTATCATGCAATATATAACTTACGTTGGACAGGGTTTTTACAGGGATAATTTAAATTGCAATTGGAAACATTTGAAGAAAATGGACGTTCCGAGGTGGACCGACAGAAAATGTTGAATGGGAAGTGTAATTTCTGTAACATGACAATACCATACACATTACCTCGGTTATCAGATCAATCAGATAGGCGGATTTGTCCGCCTCATTGAGTAATCGATCCCATCTGATAACTCCACACCAGTTAAGGGGTACTTATATTGGGGTTACTTGTATTGCAACAGACATAAATTCCCCTGATTCCAAGCCTCCCCCATTTTTATAAAATACAAAATGGAACTCTTCTGGCTCCCCATTTTCGTACTAGAGCGTGTAGCGTTGACCCATCACCGTTCTCGTAGCTTACACGTTCCTAACCCTCGGTAAATCAATTTCTCAACGATTCGATCCAAAGTGGGGATATCAGAAATCAATCAGTGGGTCGGATTGAATGGGCTAGGGATGTTCTAGAAAAGCAGTAAGCAAAACAGATGACCCCTGGAGCTTTCAGCTCGAAAGTTTCATTGGTAGCTGGTTAAGGATTAAATAATAACGCGTAGCCTGAAACTCCCTGCCGATATCACGAGGCTGGCTCCTCCACTTATAGCTCATCCCCGGGCTTTTAGTGTTCGCTCGATCTCTATGTATTAATGGCGCTGCGTTTTAGGTATTGCTGATTTACTATCTTCTTCGTTAGACCGAGCAAGAAGAATCCTGTGTTTCGCATACGAAGCAGCAGAGGGCACGAAGCGCTTGTGTTATAGGAGAAAGAAATGGTTTCACCTGATAACTTAATTTCAATGCCGATGGCCGGCTGAACGGTCGAGCCCTTGCGCTTGGAAGTCTCCGATACATCTATCGATCACCACGAATAGGGGTGGGGCCACGTCATTATTATACAATGTAGGGAGTAGCCCTGTTTGAAAAAGGACAAAATAATGATGCTCAAGGTAATAAATAATAGCAGCAGAATCTCCACATCGTACCTATACACCAAGTATGGATGTCACATCATCACGTCATCAAAATACACAATGCAGTCAAACATAGACAGGAAAATAATAACAAAAAAAAAAAAAAGAAAGAAAGAAAGAAAGAGAAAGGACAAATCCTCTGAGCCAGAGGCAATCTTAATTATTTACATCCCGCTGAACCAAAGCCACAGGGGGAATAAATTGATGTCTCCCCCGGACCAAATAGTAAATCGTCGCGGACCCAACGATGCCAACATACATCGCCACGCTCCAGTTCATCGTTTCAACCGTAACATCCGTCGACAGGGGAAAGAACGCAAAGACAAAAATCGGACAGAGGAACGCCAACGCCCCAACATTCACCGCCATGCCAAATTTCCCAAGCGACCACCGGTGGTGTGGGAGCGGCTCGCCACGAATGCGTTTTAGGAATACGCACCCGATCGAGATGATATATGCAGACAATAGGGATGTGATCGTGAGCGAGATAACGGCGTTAAGAGCGACCTCCGACCCAATGTTAATCATCGATAGTAGCACTGTGATGACTAGAGACACCATCACGGAGTTGAGGGGAATGTTCCAGCCTGGTGTGACCTAGTGGTTACGTGTTAACATGGCTGAATCTACACATCTTTGTTTCAGATGCCACACAGCGTTAGATCGGGAAGGAAGTGACTTACATATGCGAAAAAGGACGAGAAGGGCAGCCCCTCGTCCCGGGCAAACGACCAGAGCTGGCGCGATGCCGTCGCCACCTCGGTGATTGTGCTGGCAGTCAGCGTCACCACTAGGACAGCCGTCATGGCGTTTGTCGCGGCGATGCTACCTGTGGTGTTGTAAAATATCTGGATAAATGGGAATCCCGTCGGTGTGTCGAGGATTTTGTCGACCTCGCCTAGTGTGAAGCACAGTGTGACTAGCATGATAAATCCCAACACACCATTGACGGCGACGGAGGACATCATTGCCTTTGGGAGTGTCTCTGATGCGTCTTTGATTTCTTCGGCTTTTGAATGTCAGCGCGATATCCCAGGTCTGAGGTCGGTCATAGAGCTCTTTCTTACACATATGAACTGAGCAATCATAGCCAAGCATGGAGGTTATGGTAGTAGATAAGCCAACTAATGTTGCCGTCCCAGAGTTGTTCCAGCCGCCCCCGTTGTTGAACGTGGTGAACACTGCGTGGGCATTATTCCGTGGTGCGAGCACCCATAATGGGATGATGATGGCGAACAGGCCAATAACATGGATGATCAAGATCAATCCTTCCACGAAGGGAAGATTCTTGGCTAGGAAGGTGTTGAATAAGATTGAAAATGTTGAGATGGCAATTACTAGCATGGTGCCATGCCATCGCTGGAAGTCATAATCTGGCTGGTTCAAGACGATCAGGCCTTGAATGATTGTGCCAGCAAGGTAGGCGATAGACACAATAGCGCATTGCCAACCCATTGCAGAAAGCCATCCTGAGATAATACGTTAGCTAGCTAGATTTACACAAGGACTAGCTGTGTTAACTGTGTTACCTGTGATATAGCTGAGGTACTTTTGTCCTCTCCTTGGTGCGAACTCCGACACCCAATGATACTGTCCACCAGCAGTGGGAGCCCTATTTGTCGATTGATTAGCACGGTCCCAGCCAGGGACAGTAAGTCATCAGTCACATACATCGAGGCCATCTCAGCAATGCTGGCATAGACAAGGGTAAACCCGCATGAGACTCCGATGAACCCCCATATCAAGCCCGCTGTACCGCCGTCGGTCAAGCCAGCCGCCAGCAATCTATTAATGGAGTCAGAAGGTCTGCATGATCACCATATGCAGGGACTAGCACTTACGTCAAGATGACTTCCCATGTGCAGATCAAAGTGCATCCGAATCCAACAATAGAGATAAACCGAAAGTTTCTCTTCCTCATGTTAGCAAGACCACAACCGCAATGACAAGAACAGAGCAGGTCTATATACCCTGGCAACTTGGCGCCCTGAAGGATGTAGGATGCGAAGTATGAAAGCGCCCAACGATTGAAGCACCCTCTAATAAAACTGTCAAAAATGGCTGTAGCCAGAAAAGGCAGTTATCAGGAGATGACCTAAAGGACTGGAATCGTGTTGGCCACTGAATTGCCGGGATCGAAGCGTGGTATTGACGTGGGCGCAAGGCATGGCCTGTGAATAATTCTCACGCGCCATGTGGGAGAGAAGGCCTCCTCGGAAATCCCAAGCAACGATCCGAATGATACATCGTTCTTAACTCAAGGGTGCTGCATCGAATCCAATTGGGAATGTGACTCTCGGAACTCATTTTTGGAGTTTGCTATCCCTTGTCTCTTGCCCGGAATGGGGCATAATGGCACCTTGCATGCCACAGGGGGTTCGTCCATTTAACGTCGCTAGACTTGGGAGATATTGAAATTCAGACTGACTATTGGGGTTGTAATGCTACTCTAAAAATTTTCTATCCTGTCGCAGTTGTATAAACCACGACTTGTTTCTCTATTTCAAGAGCGCACTTCACCAAAATAATAAAACAACACACAAAGTATGAATATAAACAAACCTAACCCCCTTGAATAGACTCGGCACCACTACCCGATACATTTCTGATACATCAATTGCGCTAACTCTCTATCAATCCCTGTCCCACATCCCCTCGTTGCTTATCCCCCAGACAATTCCGCCACACTCCATGCTTGCCTCGATCCAAATAACGGGTGAATGCATAAACCCCTCGCTTGATTTGCCCAAGCGCAAATCAGACAGCCTATCGGATGAGAACGTCCCAAATACCCACAGCCCAATTTCTCAAGGGCGCACGCTGATCGACGACCTACAGCGGGCCGCCGTGCCCTAAAGCAGCATGCCCACAATACGGAGTACTCCGTACTACGTCGAACTTCGACGTGAGGGAGAGAGGTCAATCACCATTCCAACCAGAAAATCGGAACTTACATCGAAAATAATAATTGCCACTTATACCCTTCAAGAAGAAAGGGATAAACCGGCCATGCACATTCGAATCCCCCTTCCAACATCCGCCCATATCGAGCGAATCCCACCAGCCCTACTCCGTACTTACGTATATGTCTGGACTCGACAATCCAGGTTTCTATCGGATATCAGCATATGATCTCCCAAGACAGAAATAATCACAATCACAAGCTCATCGTAGGAGAAACGGAACCTAGCTCAGCCGTTATCGCCTCCCCTTGACCCGCATACCTCCTACTTCCGTTTTTCTATCGTATACAAGCATCTCAAATAAACCCCTTCTTTAACTTATTCTCACCACGCCATCCAGCCACATGGCTCCCGGACCTGACAGCCTTTCACAGTCGCTTCTGTGTCTGTGTTGATCACCGCGGCCCATATACATTGTATACATTCCACATAACACCACATTATACCCATCCTTCCACATGATATACACCATAACAACGTGGAGGATACTTGTTTAGACTCCGTCGTTTGCGGTGCCTTTTGCTCCCTGTCATGGGCCCGTATGTGCCACCAGGCCAGTCGCCGCCCTTTGAGGTTGTCGATGACCTGCACCATGGCGCGTGGGTGATCATCACTGCTGCACTGGGACTGGTTGTGTCCTTGGTGTGTTTCTTAATTCGGTTATATGTGCGGCTCATGCTGATTCCGCCGTTTGCGCGCGATGATTGGGTTTTGTTGGGTGCTACGGTGAGTTTCCTCGAAGATTCGAGTCGGATTTGGGCTGAATGGGTTATCTGAGCACACTGCTGACTTTTATCATTCTAATTGCTGCACAGGCTGTCGCTGTGGTACAATCAAGTCTCGTCTTCTATGCCTGCTCGCGGGGTTTCGGGACTTCTATATCGTTATTGAAGTATGGTCGACTAGATCAAATCCAAGCTGTAAGTTATCATTCGATATCCTATTACTTGGTTTCCATGGCCCAAACTGAGCAGCTACCCTAGTTAATTGCAACAAGCGATATAATCGCGCTGATCATCATCTACCTCTCCAAATGCTGCGTCGTGGCTATCTACCTCCGCCTCACGCCGCAAAAACCACATAACCGCGCATCCTGGGCAACACTAGCTCTCTGCACTGCCTGGGTAATCCCGGCTATATTCATCGTCTTAGTCAACTGTGAACTAAACACACCTTGGCGGAGTGAGGGCGGCCAATGCAGCGACTTGGTATGTACAACCACCGATGATATACTATGCATCGATTCCCGGAAGCCGTCTCTAATCTTGCAAGGATAGTACATACGATGGCAATTCATCGCCGCAGTCGACGTTATAACCGAGCTCCTCCTCTTCCTCCTCGCCGTCATCCTCCTAAAAGGCCTCTTTATGTCCGTTCGCCGCAAATTAGCCGTCGGCTTCGCATTTATATTCCGCTTTCCGTGAGAGAAACACGCATCCCCAATCTCAAACCCCAAGACTAACCGCAAAATGGCAGCCTCATAATTTTCTCCTTAATCCACATCTCATCTCTTCACGCAGCCCTAAACAACAAAGACACAACCCTCGCCGCCGTCAAACCAACAATCTGGATGCAAGTCGAGCTCCACTACGCCCTAGTCGCATGCAGCGTGTTCTGTCTCCGACCCTTCATGGCAGCCGTCAGCACAAACTACGGTACAGCGGGCGACTCGACGCTGGAGAATAGTGCGTCGAGATCAAACGGTACGAAAGAAAGCTCAAAAACTGGGTCTGGGTCCGGGTCCGGCTCGAATTCGAATACCGCTTCGAGATCGATGTCGCAGTCTCGCATACAGAGGAAAAGGGCTGGTACAGGGTCAAGACCGCCGCTGGTTACTCCGGCCGTTAATGGCTCTGGTTCTGATTCTGGGTTGCGACAGTCGGAGAATCAGCGCCCTCACGTGGACCCTTCGTTGTGTGCTGATACCAGTCCCCGTGCGCACGGCGCGCTTGGAAAAAACCAAAAGGATGGGAAGAGTGGTAGATCAGATACGGTGCGTGAACCTGTACATCGGTCGATGTTCCCGCTTACCGCACCGCGCAAGAACCTGAGCTTTCAGGTACCGGGGAAGGGGAAGAATGGCGCGAGGGCTGGGTCTGTGGGTTCGTTTGCTCCAGAGTCTGATTTGATCGAGCTTGTACCGAGGCCGCATAATCGGCATGCGAGTGGTGCGACTGAGCTAGGGGATGATGGAGAGGGACCTGATAAGATGGTTATTCATAAGGAGATTCGGTACTCGATTCAGTATGAAGATGAGGCGGAGGTGAGGAGGCGGGATGATTTGAAGATTAATTCTGTTGACGTTTGTGCTTATGTATAATTTTGTTTTATATTAAGGCTTCTTGTATCATGTGTGCATGTGGGATATTACGCATAGATAAATCCGGGGGTTGGGCTCCAGGGATGCATCCTTTGCTCTGGTAGATATGGTAGAAATAGATGCTGTGTATGATATTGAAAACCCTAATGCCTGTAACGCCGGTCCTGTCGAATCAAACCAATATTATGCTGGCGATGAAAGCTGATCTCAATATTATAATGCTTCAGTTAATTGGCCGCTTGAAAGGATGGGCTTCGGTGCTCCTAAAATGAGAATTATTAGCTTGTTCAGATAGGGTAAACACAACTGAGAGCAAACATACAGCACATAGTCATCCAGACTGATATGATCTGGCTCAGAAAAGATAAGATAGAGATATTTCAAAGTCTCGGCAAGCCAGAAGCTCTCCATTTTGTCCTGATGTTTTGGTTTCGAATGACGCACATCGTTGATAGACGAATGGCCAAACTTAGTCCGGGTTGCCTTATCAATGTTCTTAAACATGCGCCACGCGGAATCCTGAAGAGTCTTATCTCCAGTAATCCGGTACATGACGAATAGGGACTCAAGAGCTTCAGGTCTAGACGGGCAGTATGTTAGTGAGCTGCAGCAGAAGGAATGGGACGAAACCGTACCTGAGCTTATACGATGCGTCTCGGACACTAGTCACACCAGGTGGTAGATGCTCAGCCTCAATATGATCCTCCGCTTTCTCGCGGTCCTCCTCGGTACTGATAGAGTGCGATATAACATCTGACATCCACTGCTCTTCATCCCAGGGACACTCATCGATGTGCTTGCAAGGACTGACCTTGAATACTTCCGGCATGATCCCTGTAGGCATGACATCATATGCCCAGACACAGCCGTCGGTAAGTCCCCGGGCAACATACATATCCTCTGGTCGGTTGAAGACCTTGGCCCCAATAGCCACGGTGCCGCCCATGAAGCACTTGAGATGATCAGGCGCATACTGGAAGGTCTTCGAGTCACCCCGCATCGCAACAACGTTAGCTGTGAAGAGAACGTGTTGATCCTCGTCCTGGGTCATTCCTCTAAACAGTAGATTCTCGTTGAATGTTTCAATGGCCTTTTCGTACATGTGATGATATTTGTCCGTCTGTGCGCCTAGGAGAATGTGTTCTTTGGGCAAGTACTCGTACGCGGAATCGGCACATCCGCCAATGGTGAACTCGGAGTCGTCGAACGTCATTCGGTCGGTGTCAATCCATGTTGGCCACATGCCCGGCATCCGGGTCTTGTCTTGTCCGATCTCGAGCTCGTTCATAATTCGCTGCACGGCATCGTAGTACTTGGGATCACCGGTCAATTGGGTCAAGCGAGTGAATTCCATTGTCAAGGAGCCCATTTCTGCCAAGCTCGTGCGTGAGGATGGGGTGATTTCTTTGCCTTGGGCGGATCTAGCTATTGTCAGTCTCGAATATCATTGCATATTTGTTTTGACTTTCGACGTACCTAGTCCACTCCCAGCGCACCTGGGGCATGCGATTATGCGTATCAAATGCATTAAAGATCATCTCGCCCAGTTCAACGGCCTTTCTTAGCAGGATAGGATGTTTGCCCTCGGTCAGGTCATGGGCAGCAATAAAACCACCCATATAGCGAATGATGATCTCAAAGACAGGCACATGTCTGCTCTTAGTCGTTGTGAAGTCGATTTCCTCCAGGGCCTCAAGGGCCAGTTGCAGCTCATCGTCTAGCCCCATAATCACAAGCGCATCTAGCGAATCAACAAGCGTGGCACCCCAGCCATTGAAGGTATCCTGGTATCCTCCAGTACGGGGTCTCACCTCGTCTCGCATCCACGCATGTTCCTTATATCCATTCCATGAATGAAGAAACGCTTCTTTCACGGCATCCCGCTTCTTGAGCCTAGCCTTACGCTCGCCGCGCGTTTCTTCGGGGAAGTTATGCTGGATGCGGGGAATTTTCGCTGGACTTGTTGGCAATGGGATGTACTCTGTAACCGGAAATCGCTCGGTGACCTTATCAAGGCGAATGGCATCTTGCCGAACGGTGCTGTCTTTTCTGGAGATTGGCTTTGCTAGGCGACCTCGATATGTTTTTGTACTAGGGAGCCAGAAGAAGAAAATGTATGTCGCGATAATCACAAACAATGCTGTTGATAAAGTTCGGTTTTTGCGCTTGTTATACATAATAGATGAATGCAGTAGCGGCGTGCCAAAATAACCCAAAAATAAAAATAAAATAAAATAAAAGCAATAGTCGTAGGAAGCCCAGAGAAGGAGTGGAATGGTGTACAAGTCAATTGTCAAGTGTAGGGACCAGTAACAAATGCCGACATTGGTATCTCCAAGAGAATAAGACCCGGGACAGTTAGAACAAGCAAAAGAGGAAATGGACACAGTTTTACACAATGTGGCACGTCATGGATTGTGAGAGGTCTCAAGGAGTCAGACACGGCCGAGTTCTTTGGAGCTCCATTGATCGTCCTTGTGGCTGTCGGAAGTTTGGTGCAAGGCATGATGTTGCAGAGCATCGGATGATGATTGGCGCAATTTGAGAATGTGCCCCCTTCACACCGGGCCACGCAATCAGGGAAAACTGCAGGGTCCAACCTGTATAATGTTATTATTGGAGTATCAATGGTCAAGTCTAGACTTGCAATGAAAGCGCCAAGAGGCTCTTCTGTGCCTCTAGGCTGTACTCTGTCTGAGGGCGCCACCAACCCCACTGCGGCCCCTGACTCTCTCTGATGGAGTAGGTGTTGATCTTGTCGGTTTTTAGACGAAGATCGGGAAACAGTAACAAGTGGCAAGTCTGCAAAGCCTGCTTGTGTATTAATCTCACATCGAGTCGTTCATATGCACCATTTTGTGCTTTATGTTTGACTCCAAAATGGTGCATTGGGATTGGAGTCAAAGGGACTAGTATCAAGAAGTCGAGAGGCTGAGAGGCTGCACATGTGACCGTAAGGCTGATCTCGGGAACTTTTGGGCCATATCAATCTCTTTGCGAGCTAAAGAGGGAAAAACGCAACATTCTGAATTTCTGAATTCCTGAATTTCTGAATTCCCTAGTTGCAATACCATGCAATAGAAAAGTAAATGAATATGACAATATGACAATAACGTTGTAAGAAAAAGATTTGGTTTGAAGTGTTTAGATGTTTGCTATGTTTGCACTCCAATGTTATATCGTGGGCTTTCATCTGGAGACCACTTGATCCTCCAGAATAATCTCATATACATAGAATTGTCCAAAGGTACCGGATTCTTCTCATTATCAGTGTTTATACTAATCAAGCTATATAGATTGCAAAGCTTCCTTCCTGCTTAGAAGTCATCCTTTGCCATTCCTTCTGACACTGGACTTGATCATCATTCTTATTGATCAATCTCTACATCTATATTGCATGATCGCTACCCTCGCTACCTGCTACGTATTCCCTGAATCAATCCTCTAGCAGGACTGGAGTCTATCTGGGGGGTGATCACTGCCATATTCTCAACTTACCAATTCCCAATTGATATCCCTCAGCTCAACACTGCTGTGATCATCAGTTCCATCTCTTCTGTACCTGCCTCGAGTACAAAAGCAAACACAAAATATGCCTATCACAGGGTAAATTCCCCCTTCCAATGCAACACAAACCCCCCATACTAACCCTACAAAGTGTCTACTTCATCCCCTCAAACCCAAACGCCTCAACGGCCCTCCCAGTAATAACAGAGCGCCTCCGCGCCGCGTTCCCAAATGAAGAACTAACTCCAATCGGCCGCTGGGGCCTCGAGCAAAAGCTCCTCCGCGACACCCAAGGCCTACTCCCCTCCTCAAACTCAAACAAGAAACCCTCAAACCCACGCTACATGCAATTTCTCTCATTAACCCACTACCCAACCCACGGCTTCATCTACACCTCAGAGCCAGAGAAGCCCATCCCAGCACCAAACCAAAATCCAAATCAAGCCGTGCCCGGCCCTGCAAATGCCATCGCGCCAGATCACTCTCCTTCCCCGCCAATGGTCATGACAACTATCCCCCCTTCGTCATATGGAACCCTCTTCCAGCACTTCACCTACGCTTGTCAGCCCTTCTGGAGCCACCGGCTCACGCTGACTGTCCCGAACGGGATCGTCTATGAGGTCGGTGACTTCCGCGTGCGTCTTGGTGACGTGCGACAGACGTTCCCGACGGCGCGTGTGCGTGGCACCGTTGTTGAGATTGAGTGGTGCGGTCCGTCGGTTGTGGAGGCCATTCCTGTGGATCGGGAGGATGGGTCGTTTGATGTTGGTGTTGGTGCTGGGGGTGATTGTGATGTGGATGTTGGAGGTGTGGGTATCGACCTCGCTAGCTCTGCGATTGAAGAGTCGGATATCGATGCTGAGTATGCGGCGACTGCGTCGCTGATTCGGGAGTTCTGGGGGAGATTGGGTGTTGAGGCTCGGGAGGCGATTCTTATCCCGAATGTTGGGAGGGAGGTCAAGGATCGGTTGAGGAGGTGGAAGAAGGCTGGGTCTGGGGCTGATACTAAGGTTGATAGGACTGGCTCTGTGGTTGGTGAGCGTGCTGAGGAAGATCCTGATCCGTGGTCTGGAGCGGATGTTGCGAGGCAGTTTATGGAGGTTTTGAGGTTCAATCGATAGCTGTATGCTTAAATGGTGGGGTTTGATATGGATGAATGTTTACTTTCTTATACGCTTGCTACGGTGTTTCATGGATGTGGGCATGGCTGGTTGGCACAAGGTGATGTCGAAAGCCCAGCGCCATCAGGGTTATAGGGAGAGGGAGAGAGCCATCATTCCTATATTATGAACACTTGACCCAAAGTACCGCCCAGTCCGCTCCGTCTGCATTTCAAAGCACACGCTTGATCGTAAATCATCCAAGTTGTATAGCCTAGTGAGCATAGACTACAGGAAATCGGTATTGGAAAATTGAAACGGAAGAGAAACATTCTCGTTAAAACACCGCGACATCAGCTAACATGGAAAAAGGCGCACGGTGGGAACGCGTCGTTTATTTTTGCATCATGAGCTGAACGAACTCGTTGTCTGTATGGAGATGGAGAGGTTAGCATTTGGGGAGGCAAGTGCCCGTAGGCTCCAAGATTGTTTTCAAAACATACAGTCGATCCGGCCATCACCATCCTGGTCCGCCTCGCGGATCATCTCATCCACCTCGTCGTCGGTCAGCTTCTCGCCGATGGAAGTCATGACGTGGCGAAGCTCGGCGGCGGAAATGAACCCGTTGTTATCGCGATCGAAGACCTTGAAAGCCTCGCGGATCTCCTCCTCGGAATCGGTATCCTTCATCTTACGAGCCATCATGGTGAGGAATTCTACTGCAGGTCAGTAGCCGTCTCTCATTTGTATCAGTAGGTTATGGTGAAGTACCGGGGAAGTCAATAGTGCCGTTGTTGTCGGCATCAACCTCGTTGATCATATCCTGCAATTCGGACTCGGAGGGGTTCTGACCCAGCGAGCGCATGACTGTGCCAAGCTCCTTGGTGGTGATTTGTCCTATTGGTAGGATTGCATGTTAGAATGTTTTTTTCCTCTCGAAATTCTGTCGTCGAGGACCCTGCTGTGGGCTCGACTGAGCTGTGTCGGGCGCGACCACACGTACCATCGCCATCCTTGTCCTATTTTCGCAACAAAACAAACCCCGGTCAGCATGTTTTCAAGGATCACATCTTCAATGTGTATGTGTAGTCACTCACAAACAGGGAGAAGGCCTCCTTGTACTCAGAAACTTGCTCTTCGGTGAGGGAATCAGCCTAGAGAATACGATGGTCAGTGAGGTTCAGCAGGGACGATGCCCCGCAAAGTGGGGGTTTTATTCTCGACAACACAACTGATAAGTTAGGGGATCAGGGACATACCATGATGAATGTAGGTGGAAAATACAACAAAGTAAGGAGGGGTCAAATGAAGAAGAGGTTTAAGGGGAACAGCCTTACGAGAGTAACCAAAATAGCGTGCCTGAGGTGCCCAGTCAGCGTCGTTTCATCTCAGGGCGGTGGGACTCTCCTGCTGAGTGTTGCCACTTGGAGGGCCCTGGGGGTTGGGCATATGCATATTCTTGGTATTTCTTTTTTCTTTTTATATCATTAATATCTACTCCATACATATGGAGGTATCATTTCAAAAGTACTATCTAATATCCATGGATATTTCCTTTTACATCTTATATAATATGGATGTAACGCCGGACAAGAAAGCTTGATCCCGTGGCCCCAGGACTATTATGAGCGAGCTAACAGTAATACTGTAACCGGAATAGATAACTATGGAGTTTAATTGTTTTAATTGAATTAGGAAGGTCTTGG
>PKQL01000772.1:0-11889 GCA_002916455.1 Penicillium sp. CF05 | reverse complement strand
ACTGAAGCTGAGAGACTCTCAGAAACTGCCATGGAGTCGTATCCGCGACTTATTTCCTGGAAGAACTCTGAGCGCAGTCAAACAACGTTATGTCCGGGAGACTTCCAAGCAGATCGAAACCCCCGCCGGCAAAGACAACCACTCAAACCTCTCTGACCAGCATGTGAAGCGCACATCGAATATCCGAAGAAGCCAGAGGCTGTGCCGACCTCACCAAATCAAGAATACAAGGAGCGACGCCGAGCGCCATCGAAGGTATCCCTCGCGTGCAGTGAAGCACTCTGGTGATTCAAACGCAATGAAACTGGATTCTATCGACCCCCGACTTAGAAATCTCGGTCAAACCTAAAACTCGTCTACCGAATTTCCAGATGAGGAAAATGATAATGAAACCCAAGACCTAAGTGATAAGGACTTGTTATTGATACAGCCCGAATGGTCCTACACCATTCTGGGTCGGGAGTTCATGCATACTACAGTTGATTTAGACAACAGAGCCATCGTTGATGAACAGTGTTTTCGCATCCTGATCTGTTGACGTAGAAATCCGAACAAAGACCCGCGGATACTTGGGACCTTGAGCATTTCTTCTCCAGTAAGTGCCGCAACTACTGCAAAATCTAAATAAATTGCGTACAGTAGAGCTTTGCTCACGGTTGAATCCACGAAGTAGATCAAGAAGTGCAAATGCGCAAGAGACAGACCGCACTCCCTCAATGAGAAGACAGTTCTGGGTCAATCTTTCGCATTTCTTGTGGAACAAGTCACATGAAAAGCACTTATATTGAGTAGATTGAGAGTGCATCGTGTCTGATAGGGGGATTGGAAGACCCAGAGCTCGCCGTAGAGGACAAGGAGCTATTTATTCCTAGAAGCCCAAAGTGCCCGGAGCTGCTTACACTCAGATGATAGACACCGTTGTTTGAGCAATTTTGTATCCGGTGGGTGTCAATATCCATGTGGCAACCCACAGAATGTACACTTGAGTCGAAATCTTGAATATTTAGAGTATACTTCGATGAGTTTGATGTGCACATTCAGTCAACAACCAATAATGATGAATGGCTGCATATGCTCGGATCAAACTCAATACTTACGACCAATATGTATTGTTTTGAAACGTACTCGTTATAGTACCAGAATGGAAATTTGGCAATACAAATACGAGTGGCTGTGCGGGCAACCTGTGGCTGTGTAAGAAGCAGATTTTCATGACAAACTAATACCATATTTTCAGTACAATATTAATTACAATACTACGGGCCGTGTTCCCACTCAGGTTGTTGCGGGGTCTCGTAATGTACAACTATGCTAATATGCCTCGAATCAGGGTTTGCTTAAAAGCCTACACTTCGTTTATTACTTCTAGACTATACAATTAAAGTGTCACAATCTAGGGACGAGAGACCTGGAAATTTAGAGTGTTTCGAAATTGATACACACGTCCTCTGCCTGCATGTAAGATCCTTATTGCTCCCAAAGGAGTTTGGCGCAATATGGATGTAGGAGAGGGCCATGAAAGATCTAGAGCAGATATTTGGGTTCCAAGACGCTGAAGGAATGTTTGGTTTTACTGATGTATACGTTCGACCACAACGGGCTCAAAAGCGGTCGGGGGACCAAGCCAAAGAAAAAAAAAGAAAAAGGAAAAAAAAAAAAACCGCATTGCCTACATGACCGCCCTCATTTTAGAGGATATTGCCTATGGCCGAGGCGATTTACACTCTCTTAAATGGCGACTGAATAAAATGTGACGGAGGACCCTCGTTTGTCTTCTCGATTCTTTCCTAAGGAACGCCCAATGGTCCCATAAATTAAAAGCATCGACTCAGTTATATCCGCTCCTCGATTGCGCAGTACCCCCATAACCCAAGAATAAAGACTGCTAATGAGCAATTCCGCGTCAACAAGTCCTACTTCGCCGACACCGACTTTTCAACACGGCCAAAAGACGAGTCACGCGAGGAGGGCTTATCAGAAAGTGCAACGCAGAAAGGAGACACTTTTCAAAAAGGCATTCGAATACTCTACGCAATGCGATGTTGATGTTCAGCTTGTTATACGAATAAGGAAGACCGGCCAGATCTTCACTCTGACTTCCAAGTCGGAAGGGTGGCCGCTATCTGCAAATCAGCTGGTGTGTTAATATCACTGTTTCTTTCAGTGCCTTAATGTTGACAACGCTGACCGAGAAAGGACTTGAGCCACCCATTACCAATCCGAAAGACGACGGATGAACTTGCGAGGCAATACGAGAAACGTGGGACCTTGGTTGTCAAAACGAACATCCCCGGTTCAGATGACACAGAAAATCAAAGCATCGCAGAAAACAGCAATCCTTTTGTCCTGGCATCATGAGTTCTGATGCATGAAATCTAAATTTGATGATATGTGAAGGCTCATCGTGGGACAAATCAGGCATTGGCAAAATGTGGCAGGACGTGGCCTGAATTTTCCCTGGGCTGGGCCGTGAGTAGTAACTAGGCCTGATCTAGAGTAGACCGCAATCCATTCTGCTCTTGGTAAAATTATGGATTTATCTAGCGTAGGAGCACATTACCATCAGATTATGCGTGGGAAGCCAGAAAATCCAAGCCTTTAAAGATTCCTAGGAGATCAATGCTTCCAGGATCGCTATCAGGTCTCCTAGGAGCATGATATCAAGGTTCCAGGAGCGATACGGGTATTCCTGAGAGCCCATACACTCCCAGGAACACATAGTTGAACCCCAGGAAACAGATCTCCATTCCCGCAGCCTTCCGTCAGGGTCAACGACACATCATTCATAGTTCACGATTTTGTACCCAAACCTTGATCCTAGCGCAACAACTAAAGTTCCTAGGAGTCAGGTGGCTCGATGCCGGCAATGAGAATCCGCATCCACACAGCTTAGTATTTTAGAGATCCCCTTTCCAAATCACGTCACGAATTTTCAATTTTCATCATTTTGGAACCTCCTGTTACTACCAACTCTCTAGACCAGTCGTGCCACCTCAAGTCCACGACCTCTGCGAAGATGCCGCTTTTGGGACTTCCACTGGAAATCCTTCTCTGGGTTGGCAAGTTTACCGACGAGAAAGGCCTTCGAACTTTGTGTCTTACGTCTCGAGAATTTAACGTCATCTTCAGAAAGAGCCTCTTTGATTGCATAGACTTTCAAGATTCCCCGCCAATTCACTGGGCGATCGAACATAGAAGCTTAGGCATCCTCCAGCACTCTCTGGGTTGGGAAAAGGCAGACATCAACGAAATGTATTCTGGCTTTACACCTCTCATGCTGGCTACACAGTTGCGGTACGCAGACGCTGTTGATTTGCTATTAAGCCATCATTCAGTGAAAGTCATACAGTGTAATACTTTGGGAGAAAGCGCCTTCTCGATCGCAGTCCTGCATGGAAGCGTCAAAATTGTCGAACGACTCCTCAATGTACAGAACGTTGATCTCAATAACCAATCACTGGACGGAATTGCGCCCATTTCAGTTGCGCTGACCTGTCGCCAAACTTATGTCTTCCAACTTCTCTTGTCTGATGAGCGAACAAATGTCAACATCTGCGACCATCATGGCCAAACCCCACTGCACCTAGCGACAGAAATTGGCGACTATGGAGCAATCCAAATGCTTGTACGAAATCCTCGAGTTGACGTCAACTGTTTCAACCATCGACAGGAAACTCCGTTGCTTCTGGCAGTCAAAGGACACGGCCGTTTCCTCCCCATCCACAAACGGCTGCTTATCATTGAAGCCTTGCTTTTGAGTCCATGCCTCAACCTTAATTATCAAGATGAGAATGGACGCACCGCAATATGGTATGCGGTGAGCAATTCCGACCTAAAATTGGTTGAGCTCCTCTTGCAGCAAACAAATCTGGACCTCAATTGCGCCGACAAGCTGGGCCAGACACCTTTGGCAAAGGCTGCTGCGAATGGCTCCTTAGACTTGATCAAAGTCCTCTTCCGACAGCCGGGGCTTCATAAGAGCCCTAGCCCTCAATTTACCGATGCATTTCCGCCGCTCTGGTCAGCATGTCGCGCAGGACAGTTTGCAGCGGTTGAATTTCTCTTGCAGAATTCAGCCGACATTAACCAAATAAGCCCATCGGGGACGTCGCCACTTGAGGTCGCAATAATTATGGAGCATGTCGACATTGTCCATCTCCTAGTCAGCTCCGAAAAATCTTTGCTGATCAATGACCAAAACCATTGCTCCTCCTTTACTGCGCTAATGTTTGCGTCGGCTCTAGGCAAGGTTGAAATTGTCAAAATATTATTGGAGCATCCCAACATAAATGTGAATGCGGTGGACGACCAGGGAAGAACATCTTTCTGGTGGGCAGCGGCTGGTGGGCATTATGAGGTTGTGCAGTTATTGGCCAATCGACGTGGTGTGAAAAAGCGACTGAAAGATTCTAATGGCCAAACGGCGTATGCCATCGCCGAGCAGCGCAAACATGGGCATGTCATGGTTTATTTGCGAAGCTTATAGGGCTCAGCTACTCTATAGAAAGATATTTCAATTGGTGCTATACCAGGCTCTGAGAGTGTGCTCAGCGATCGGGTTCTCTGAAAGCATACAGTACTGTAACAGCAGACTTTTCACGGCGGCCTGTTGTCTACTGCTCGTCATTCTCTAGCGACAGCTGCCAAGAACAAAGTTGAAGAACCCATCCCTAGTCCAGGGAATCAGCAGTGCTACGGGCTTGTGCTAATGCTACCTTAACTGGAAAGGATGCACTGCTGGATGGTTTCTACCAAATTACTCACCCGTAGTGCAAGTATGCGGTGCTTAAGGCACCAAAACGCTTTGGCCTTTCGTGCTGGCTTTCAGGGGACAGGTAATTATCGAACTACGCGACTACTCAATGGTTTCACGGGGTTCCAGACCGGCCTCATCGGTACGAGTTCAGATTTTATAGATACCATGCGGTGGGTAAGGCCATCGTATAGAGGGTCACTGTCTCAATGATATCCATCACTCTCAAGGTCCCACTTTCCACTTCTAAATCAAAACTCACGCTGCACAGGCGTGGTCCCACTTGAATAAAGCATCGACGATGCTGGTAGTTGGCAGGTTCCTTTTAGTTCGGAGGGAATAACAATTACTCTATTTTTCGCTCCATCCATACATCAAGTCTGTGTACGCCCACGGCTTTGGCGATTAGAGGTCACGCGGCCCTTCTGGTGACCTCGAAGAATAAAACAGATACACCTGCACGGTTGGTCTTGCCAAGGATAGGTCCTGTGGGTTATAAACTTAGAAATACCATTATCATCATTGACAAAAACGGCAACGACCATTTGCTTAGGCATTCCAGAAAACCAAACGTCGCGAGTCTCTTCATTTCGGCTGCAGTAAAGAGTGTTAAGAAGAGTGGTTAAGAAGAGCGGTTAAGAAGAGTGGTTAAGAAGAGCGGTTAAGAAGAGTGGTTAAGAAGAGCGGTTAAGAAGAGTGGTTAAGAAGAGCGGTTAAGAAGAGTGGTTAAGAAGAGTGGTTAAGAAGAGTGGTTAAGAAGAGTGGTTAAGATGAGTGGTTAAGAAGAGTGGTTAAGAAGAGCGGTTAAGAAGAGCGGTTAAGAAGAGCGGTTAAGAAGAGCGGTTAAGAAGAGCTGGTTAAGAGTGGTTAAGACCTCAGCGAGCGTTGAAGGCTAATCGAGGAGCGTTTAGATGTAAATCTTGGTCATATACAGCATTTCCTCAACGCATCCGAGAGCACTCTCCCGTTGAACGATTTAGCAAACAAATCCCAGCGCGGACTATTTTGCGCCCTGGGCGGTCCACTTTCCAGCGATGAGAAAAGTTGATTGCACCAGCTGGGAATGTTGTCATTGCGAAAACCTCTGCATAAAAGTCCAAGCCGGTACGTAGAAATCTGCGGTGTGCAACTACTCTTCATTCTCACGAGCCCGGCAATGAAAATGTATCGAGTCATGAAACGGCATTACTTGCTCTCTCTTCTTCGAACCATTCGCGGCTACCGATCAAAGGCGGAACAATATCCGGCACCCTCCTGTGATGGTGGCAGCAACTTAGCCAAGCGCACGCATGTGAGTATGGAAACTAAGGTGCTAGCTTGCCGTGTACTGTATTGACATTCTGAAGTCATTCTCTGTGCCTGCTTCCGATGAACCCCAAATTGAGATGATGAGATCACTGTTCAAGGGTTATAATCCCACGTTCAAGCTCCATCCTCTCGGGTGGGAGGCAGAGTCTCTCCTGCTTTTGAGCCCTACACAGCAGATGTGCTACTACAATGGGAAATTGTTCGGCGGGTACATTGCCCTCTTGATGGACCGCATCCTTGCCGACAGTTGCAAATCAGCAGTCACAGCCTACTTGAACACGTCTTATCTCCACTCGGTTCCGCCAACAGCTCCGATACTTCTTCGAGCATGGCCCGATCGGGTTGAAGGTCGCAAGGTTTACTTGAAGGGTTCTCTCCAGATTCCAGGAAAGGTTCCTCAAGATTGGATTGAGGCGATCACAGCGGATGCTTTGTTTATAAAGCCAAAGGATTGGGAATGAGAGACATTGCCTGTGAATTATTATTGTACCTCAATTGATATTCCGCCCCTGTCTCTGGCTCAATAAGCATGAGTGTAAAGTATTAAAATTCACAAGCTCCCCCAAGTACAGTATGCAGCAGAGGGACCGACTGGACGACCAAAAAGTGCCGAGGTATAGCTGATTTCGAATACTACTGTATTGGATGGAATACTACTGTAGTATCTGATGCCGTGGGAACGTGGACGACTTTTACTTGCCCTTCTGGTTGAGAATATTGCGATATAAAATTACTGTGTGTACCCCGCGGGGGCTCCCGAGCCCCTCCCCACAAACACCCAAGAATCGACGTCCAGCTTCTCGATTGAAGATTTCCAACCCAGAGTGACAGCCAGTTCGCTCGGTTCGCTCCCCGATAGCCGGAAGCGAACGCGAAGCGGCGATGCCTTCACGCCCTCGGAAAGCACGGGCCGGGCCACCACCAGAGAGGTGTGGAGGCTCATCGACAGTCTAAAAACCATCATCCACCACCAAACCACGCTCATCGAATCGACTGAAGCCGAACTACAGGAGGTCAAGCATGACCAGAATGTCCTTCGCGATCAGAATGAGAATCTTCATGAAGAAGTCAGAGCGCTGCGAACACAAATCGAAATCCTCCCACAGGCGGCCCCGACCAGATCATGGGCCACAGTAGCGGCCAGCGGTGGCGTTCGTCCACCGCAACTGACACACCAACGACCCGATAAAGACCAGAACTGCGTCAGAATCAGCACCCAGCGATTGTTGGTAGACCCAACCGACAACCACAATGGTGACCGAAACACCTTTGGCCGATACCTCCCCACAGACTCCGCCAACACCCACATCCGAATGGCGCTATTGAGTGCCCCATCCACACAATATGCCGAGGTTGCGGGGATCGGCACCACCAAAACCGGATACGTGATCCGGTTCAAAAACCCAACGTCGGCCGAAGCGGCCCGCAACAACACCGACTGGTTGAACGAGCTGGGAAACAGCACGAAGTTGGTCAAGCCACGATTCGGCGTTGTCGTCCACCGTACCCCGACAGAGGATTTCGACCTGCAAAATGCGAGCCAACAAGCTATTGAGAAAATCATGGACGAGGACGAACTGACGGAGCGAGGTTTCCGAATTGAGGAGGTGGCATGGCTCAAGAAGAAAGACAAGGAACTAGGGAAATTTGCATCACTTGGTATTTGGTTCGACTCGGCGGAGGGAGCAGAGTGGCTACTGGTCAATGGCCTCCTCGTCGGCCAGGGTTACATCGGCACGGTGGAACGCTGCGAGATCAAGAGGAAGAGATGCTTCCGCTGCCAACGATTCGGACATTTGGCATGGTCGTGCAAGGAGAAACCGAGGTGCGGACATTGCGCAGGCCAGCACGAACGGGAGCGGTGTCCCCCAGGGGTGCGAGCCCGATGCCTCGACTGCAGTGGTGAACACCCAACCGGTGACCGTCAGTGTCCGACCCCCGCGACCTCCAACCCCTCCCAATGTTAGAAACGAATCTACGTGTACTACAGTTGAACATAATGAAATCGGGACCAGGGATGGAAGCGCTCATCAACGACCATCAGAGCCAGAACCTGGACGTCCTGCTGATCCAGGAACCCTCCATCACCACATGTCGAACACACGTCAACCATAGCGCCTGGCGGCTGTACCGACCGACCGTCGAGAGTGAGGTTGTCCGTTTCCGCAGCCTGATCTACGTCAATCGAGGGGTGTCAACCTCTTCCCACCGACAGATACCGTGCAACCACCCAGACCTTACAGCAATCAAGATCTGGACAGCAGACCACCAAATTCTTATCTTTTCAGTCTACATCCCACCCGTGCCTATGCACAGCCCCGATGGGACGTCGGCAGAAGCAACACTCACAGCCATCCAAAACACGATAGAAAACGCTCTTCTGGACGGTCGGAAAACAACGAGCATCGTGCTTTCCGGAGACTTTAATCGCCACCATCCAACATGGGGCGGCAATCACATTCATCCGCGGTTTGTAGAGGATGCAAGCGAACTAATTAACTTCTTTCAAACCTATGGCCTACACGGCTGTCTCCCTCGAGGAACAGCGACCTTCTGGTCTCTGAGCGACCCGGGAAGGAACTCGAGTATTGACCGGACCGTAACGGACCGGCCAGACCGGCTCGTTAAATGTCATCTCTACGATGAAAGTTACGGCTCGGACCACCGTGCCACTTACTCAGAATGGAATCTTCAAGCCCAGCGTAGGCCAGCAGCCAAGGCGAAGAAGGCCTACGGCCGGGCAGACTGGGACAAAATCGCCAAGGAAGTGCTTCGACAGATAGGCCCATGGAAGGAAATCAAAACTAGACCAGCGCTAGATGAGGCTGTTGAACGGCTCACGGAGGCGGCTGCGACGGCAGTCGACAGTCTCACGCCCGACTTACGACCGACACCATACTCTAAACGGTGGTTCACGCCGGGCCTTAAAATCCAGCAGACCGACGTTAATCGCCTGCGCCGAAAATGGCAGGATAGTTGCTCGGAGTTCGGGCGAAACCACGACCAATCCGCCACCCTATTCCGAGAGATGCAACAGAAAAGATGAGAATGGACCCGGACTATCGAGAAAGTCAAAGCGTCACATTGGAAACAATTTCTCGATGAAGCCGGAGAGGGGAAGCTGTGGAAGGCTGCCACCTACATGAAACAGCGAGATGCATGGGGTTGCATCCCAACCTTACAAGACGGTACCAACGAATTCATTGAGAATGAGGTGAAGGCGCAGGCCTTCTTAAACACTTTCTTCCCTGAGATGGATGACCCATACGAAGACCTACCGACCCAAACACCCCTGGAGCTCCCATGGCAACCCATAACCGAACGCTCCGAGCTATGAAAGGTTTCACTGCACCAGGTGAGGATGGCGTACCGTCGCTCGTATGGAAACACCTGTGGAAGTATCTCAAGAAGTTTATCACCGGGATCTTCACCGCATCTATTAGCCTAGGGTACCATCCGAAACGTTGGCGCAGCGCAAGGATCGTGGTACTGCGAAAACCGGGGAAACCGTACTACTCAGCCCCGGGTGCCTATCGACCTATATCGCTCCTCAACACGCTAGGCAAACTTCTCGAGGCGGTGATGGCTAGACGGCTATCGTATCTTGCCGAGAACCACAGCTTATTACCAGACACCCAATTCGGCGGGCGCCCGGGAAGAACCACCGAACAAGCCCTCCTAGTTCTATCTAACGCCATCGATCGAGCATGGAACCAGCACAAGGTAGTGACACTCGTTGCTTTCGACCTGAAAGGGGCCTTCAATAGCTTCGAGCCAGGAGAGTCCCAAGCGCGGCCAGAAAATGGATCGGGAGCTTCATGAGCGACCGCCATGCCAACATTGGTTTCGACGACTTTAGGACAGAGGTGGCGCCACTATCGAACGCCGGGCTAGCGCAAGGCTCTCCCCTCTCGCCAATCCTATTCGCGTTCTTCAACTCAGACCTGGTCGACCAGGAAGTTACCTTCCACGGCGGCGCGTCGGCCTTCAATGATGACTATTTTCGATGGCGCGTAGGTAGATCAGCCGAGGAGAATATTGCCAAGACCCAGACCGAAGACATCCCCCGCATCGAAGCATGGGCCAGACGAACTGGTTCCCGTTTTGCTGCAGAGAAAACAGAGCTTATTCACCTAACTCGGAAGAAGGGCGAACAGCTTCACGGCCACTTAATCATGAACGCAAGACGATCAAACCGACAACTACCGCCAAGCTGCTGGGTGTGATCTTCGATCAGGAGCTGCGGTGGAAGGAACACATCCAACAGGCAATCAAGCGCGCAACTCAAGCGAAGGTTGCACTCGGTGGGCTGCGACACCTCCGCCCCGAGCAGATGCGACAGCTTTATGAGGCCTGTGTCACCCCTGTAGTAGACTACGCGTCAACCGTCTGGCACGACCCACTCGGAGACAAGACTCACCTACGGCATCTACGCACAGTGCAACGGACTGCACTCATTCGTATCCTATCGGCTTTCAGAACAGTAGCCACCTCAACGATGGAAGTTGAAGCCCACATATTGCCAACACATCTCCGACTGCGCCATCGCGCACAAAGCACCATCACCAGGCTTCACACACTCCCGAGGGACCACCCAATATGGAGTACATTACAACGCGCCCAGAAACGGAGGAATAATATCGGGTCGTATTCTCGATTCCCACTCGCACAGGCGCTGAAGACAATGAATTTGGAAAGGTTGCAAGATCTGGAAATGATCTACCCTAGACTGCGACCGCCATGGAGAACAGAAGCCTTTACGGAAATCGAGATTGTATCAGATAGAGAGATAGCAGCACAGCGAGCTGAAACCATTCGGTCCATCTCGGACGTTGTTGTCTATTCGGATGCGTCGGGGCGTTATGGTCATCTAGGGGCCGCAGCCGTCACGCTCGACAACAATCTGGAAGTGTCCGAATCCGTACAGATTCAGGTCGGGTCTATGGATCGATGGTCTGTACATGCCGCTGAACTGATCGGTATCTTGCACGCCATCGAAATTATTAACAAAGTTGCTTCGGAGCGCCGGAGGTTGCACGCTGAGCAAGTTAGGCTAGCTACTATCCTCAGTGGCAGCATGTCGGCTCTACAGGCAATCCAAACCCCGGGGAACAAATCTGGTCAGCGGATTATCCATGCTATCCTAGAGGCAGCTATAAACACCAAGACCCACGGGGTCACTATCCGTCTCCAATGGATACCAGGGCATTGTGCAGCACCCGGGAACGATTCAGCGGACCGTTTGGCCAAAGAGGCAGCCATACCGGGCAAAACCCACCCGTTTTGCCCGTTGCTGTCCCGAGAGAAAGCCTTTGTCCGCAAGAATATCTACGTCCAGTGGGAGAAGGAATGGAAAGAGTCTAGAGAAGGCGGCAATCTCCGTACTATTGACAACGCATTACCTGCCAAGTACACCAGACGGCTCTACGGGCCTTTACCGAGGAATCGAGCTTACCTGCTCACGCAGCTACGAACTGGACACTGCTGGCTGTCGACGTTTGCGAAGGCATTTCACTTCCAGGACAATGGCCGATGCGTCTGCGGTGACCGAGAAACTCTGAAACACGTCCTGTGGGACTGCCCCGATTTGAGGGAGTTGCGGCGGGAGTTGAGAAGGAAAGTCGGTGACGCGTTTAATAGCGTGTCGAGCTTGTTGGGAGGCTCTCGGGAAGAGAGGAGAGGTCAGATAGATCACGCCTCGCGGACCAAGACGGTGGATACTGTATTGGACTTCGCGGAGGCATCACAACGATTCCGAAGTCGCGCGCCACGAGGGCAGCTTGACAACGTAAACGGCAATTAGGCCACGAAAGGCCTTGGCGAGGCTC